>CAAKHG010049816.1:7741-26927 GCA_901007715.1 Dactylopterus volitans | reverse complement strand
TCTTTATTTCTCTCCCTCTCTGTGGAAGCCCATTTCCACCAGTAAAATAACAAAAAATAAGATGAAAAAGTCGAAATTATGAGAGAAAAAGTCGAAATTATGAGATAAAAAAGGTCGAAATTATGAGATAAGATAATTCGACTTTTATCTCATAATTATGAGAAAATTATTCCTCCTAGCACAGTGGAAGAAAGTATGGAAGCCCATTTCCACCAGTAAAAGAAAAAAATGAGATGAAAACAGCCTTGATAATAAAAATATACCCAAGGTAAGTCATAATTATGACATAAAAAGTTAAAATTATGAGATAAAAAGTCGAACTTCTGAGATAAAAAAAGGCGAAATTATGACATAAAAAGTTGAAATATAGAGACAAAAAGTCGAAATTATGAGATAAAAAAAAGTCGAAATTGTGAGAGGAAATTTAAACATGGCGAGGCGCTGCGTTCAATGACGGGGCTCGGTCCGTCTGTTTTCGTACTCGCCTTGTTTTACTCAATCGCGCTCTGGGTGGAAGCCCCGGACGCGGTCCGGAAATTGAAATGACTCGCCCGCAAAGTCGCGAGGCTCAAGCAGAGTTTCCTCTGTGGCGTGTGTGGTGATTTTATTGTTTTTAACCGAGCGCGCTCTTTTTTCTTATAGCGGTAAGTTATGGCGTCACAGTGTATCGCAACTCCAGACTTGCTATTCTACGAGGGGACCTGAATGCAGCACGCGCCTGCGCTTTTGACCCCAACTGTCGGCGCGCTAGCTGGTGACGACGAAACAACCGACCGGAAGCGCTGCAGTTCTTTTACGCTAATATTTATCAAATTACATCTTCAACCCAGACTTTGTAAGTAAAATAAATAAATAAATCAAATAAATCCTATTTTCAAATTCCTGACTGTTAGCTGGCGCTGACCTGTAAACATTTGACTTGGCTGTATTTAGCTTAGCTTGGGGCTAGTTAAGGCCCAGCTGGCTAGCTCGGTTACACGATTTCCAGCTATTTCTTTGTGTATAAATATTACTCATTAAAACATTTTAATAGCTATATTGTGAATTTAAGAATTTCAGCCCCCCCCCCCCCCCCAAAAAAAATTAATTACGCATCACATGACACAGCCATAAGATTACGACCAGCGCGTGTCCACCATAGAGTATAATACAACAGCCCTGCAATCAGTTCTCCCTTCAGGAGGAGTTTTATGTTGGATTGTGATTGAATGTGTGTGAGAGAGGTGTTGACATGTTTGAATGATTGTTATTGGGACTGTAGTTTGTGACGCTGTTGGACTGTACTGGGTCACACTGAGAGGGGTCCCTAATATTGTGGTCACTTCAATGCAGTGGTCAATGTTTTGGCTGATCCGTGTACGTCCCACTGAATCTCAAACATCATCACAGTCACCTAAAGAGCAGCAAAACACCTTTTGAGTGAGTTTGTGTGTGCGCAGCATCTTTTTTGCACTTTTAATTACTTAAATCACTGACTCAGTTTAGGCTGTTGTCCCAAAAAAATATTCAAAATACTCAAATTTAAATGCAGTGTGAAAATCAGGGCCCAAACCAAATAGAAGAAGCTTTTTTTTTGCTTTCAAAGTGTTGTTCAAAGTATTTCTATCGTGAAGTGACATTTGCTTCACCGTGGTGGGACTCCAGTCAATATTCCACTAATTCAAAGGTCTTCCAGAGAAGAATGAAAGCATTTTTTCAAGGAGAGCGACAATAAAAACAGCGCGGGCGGGAAATCGATGGACGATGCGTTAAAATCAAACCCAGCCACAAAGCAGAAGGCGACATACGCAAGAGCAAGAGGAAATACCTCTGTGTGTTTTTTTAATCCTCAGTTGTTGTTTTTTTCTACATTTTAAGGTCATAAAACGACATTTGTGACAAAGAGCTTCCACCTGTACTTTGCCTCTTCAATTGCAATGAGTGCACAGCTTCTTTTTTTCCCAGGATTGGCCGCATGTGTGTCAGGGAGCTAAAACATGAACTCAAACACATCTCAGCATCTTAGTGGATCGACTTCAGCTGATTTAACCTCCAGAGACCATTTTGACTTGACTTGATCTGAAAATTTGCTCTGATCTGACCTGGATTTACATTTAAGCGCTGATGATAAATGATGAATTTCAAACTGTCTTAACTATCGTGATAAAAAATTCAATGTAAAACTCTGAAAAGTGCAAACTTTGAATGAAATATTCAGTGACTTCAGGTCTTTTAAGCAATGCAACCTTTAAATATCGGCAACCTCCTTTTTTAAATGATGTCTGGCATATTTCAGGTGTGACGCTGAATCTCAGTTCGTGATAAACATAATGTAAGTTGATGTCAAGTTGGCAGAGCAGGAAGATAGAAATTTGAATCCTCGTATTATCAACAGTTTATTAAGTGAGAAGAACATTCAGCATTCATTTTGTGCCATTATTTTTTTTTTTTTTTTCAAGCCAGTTTTTGGAATTGTGGTCTCGGGTCCTTAAATTAGCCTAAAATGGTTGAGCCACGCAAAAGCCCACAAAAACCACTGAACATTTTTGATTGCACATTTATCCCAACATTAACTAACTCATTCCTTTTTCGTTAAGGTTTGGTTTTGGACAGCCAACTCTGGATTTGTAATTTTCGTATTTGTCCACCAGATGGGGCTGCTCCCCCCCATTCAACCCGCGCAGCAACATTTCACAGGTTTTCCTGTTTCCTGCAGGGTGCCTTGCTACTGAAATGACAAGTGTGTGTCGCTGTTGATGTTGAAAAATACATTTCACTCCTTGAAATGTATTATATGGAAATTATTTTAGGTTTTTTTCAATTAAAAAACAATGGAAACTATACTGAAATACAAAGTTTGTTCTCTCTGTAATGCACTGATGCCTCAAAAGCTCAGTTTACCTCACCAACACTGACATTAGTCTCAGTGGTTTAATAGTGTTCAAATAAAGATTCTTATTCAGAATTATTTAGAGAGGCTGATTAAGTTTTTTATGTGTTACCATGATTCTAAAATCAATTTGCTCTTCTTGGTGTATTTTTATATTATTGTATAGAGGTTTTGTTATTTTCCAAAATATACTATATATGTTACATCTTTGGCTTTTTCTGGGCAGAAACACGTCAAAATATTGAACTGAAGTTACATAAAAAGTTTGATCCTGGTAAATTTAAATGCCCTAACATGGATTGTGTCCTTCCAGTGAACATTGTCCAACAATGAGCGATGCCACTCCGGAAAAAATGACTCTGTCAGAGCTGAACAAGAGCAAAGCCTCCAAGGTGGTAAGAGGAGCTGGATGCGATCGCTGATGGACTCACTTGATCCGTAACGTTGTGCAGCCAGTCTCTTCCGCTTGGTTCCAGATGGAACGTGCCGTCACAAACGGCGACAGATCTCCACCAAACAAGAGGAAGCCCCCCGGTCAGCCCCCCGCGGTGGAGCCAGCGGATCCGTTCGAGGCGACCACCTCGGGTATGTGCGGCGCCGCCGTGGCAACGCGTCAGTGCGCACGTGAATATGGTGGGACGACACACATTAACTGTTTCCATGGTTACAACGGCGCTACCGTCGCGGACGATAAAACGCGGCGCGTTACTGTAACTATACTCGCTGAAGCTGTTTTCATCCGAGTGATCCGGCCAGGCTCTCTCAGCCACGGAGGAGGGAGGGGAGGGGGGCGGGGCAACCGCATGAGTGATGGTGATTGGCTGAGGTAGAGGAACATTTCATGGTGAGCAAACATAAAAGGCAAGAATGGTGAAATATGATGATGAGGAACAAAGTGTTTCTCCACCTCCGCTTGTCTCACGTTGGCCCACAGCTACGTTAACATAGTACACGATGTTTTCTGTTCATGCTTTATCTTACGAAGTGTCGATTTAATTAATCAGACATATTTAATATTCCGTTAAGTTACTAACTCAGTTACTTTTTTGGGAGAAGCAACTAGAAACTGTAACTGCTGACTGTTTTAAACTAGCGTGCCCGGCGCTGGCTATGAGTCATCCGGGCTGAACCTACTTCGGCTTGGCTTCCTGTCACAGGCGCGAGCAGAGAGATCGGCGCGCTGCTGTCCAAGATGGCGGAGGTGTTCAGGTACGTCGCCTTAAAAACAGCTACATTCACGTCCTGTCGCCACACATATGTGCATCAGAATGTTACACATCTGAGCCGACAAGGCCAGCATGTGGGAGCGAGTGGCATCGCGCGGCGAATTCCCAGTTTGCTAGGCCTCGCCCGTCCCTTCAGAGAAGCTCCGGTCGGCTGTGGGATCATATGTGCCCAATTTAGGTTCATCATAAAACGTCCAGCACCGGCAAACACTCAGTCAGAATCAGAACAGATGATTTCATCAGGGGACGGTGGCCAGACGTCCCTGATCTGGATGCCATGTCCCCGAAAACGTCCCAGGTTTTGACGCTGACTGGGGGGAAAACCTGCGCGCAGACACACCCACAGCAAGCAAAGAGCGGGTTTAGCAGGAGGACGCCGGGCAGCGGCTGCACGATGGCGGCGCTGCTGCAGCTCCAGCTCAGTGACCAGCGGCGATGTTGCCGGATTCAGGTTGCAGGATCACCGCATGCTTTCTCCCTGCTCTCGAATTTGCTTCTGTTCACCCGGACGATCACGTGCATGATGAACGTCGCAGGTGCAGTGTGGGTTCGGAGCAGCGTGCAGAAGCTTTCAGGCGGCTGTGAAAGTAAGAATGACTTCGCGGTGAGAAGGTTTGATGGTTCACTTTTATCAGTTAACAAAATGCAAAGTGAATGAACATTGGAAAAATCTAAATCAAATCAGTGTCTGGTGTGACCACCCTTTGCCTCCAAACCGGCATCAGTTCTTCTCGGTCCACTTAAGCACAGTTCTTAAAGGAACCGGGCAGGTAGGTCGTTCCAGACATCTGGGAGAACCAAGCGCAGATCTTGTGTGGATGAAGGCAGCTCAGGTGACGCTGAGCTCGGGGCTCTGTGGAGGCCACGGCATCACTTCCAGGACTCCTGGTTCTTCTACAACCCTGGAGATAGTTCTTCATGACGTCGGCTGGCTGTTTGGATCATTGTCCTGCTGCAGAATAAAAGTGGGGGCCAATCAGACGCCTCCCTGGTGGATAAGCATCTCCTTGTGTTTCTCAGCGCTGAGGACACCATTAATCCTGGCCAGATCCCCAGCTCCATTGACAGGAAGTCAGCCTCAAATGTGCAAGGAACCCCCGCAGTGCTTCACTGCTGCCTGCAGATGGCCACTACTGTGCTGCTCTCCTGCCCCTCAGCCAACAGCTGCCTTCTATTGTGGCCAAATATTTCATACTTTAGCTCATGGGTCCAGAGCGCCTGCTGCCATTTTTCTGCTCCCAAGTTCCTCTCTTGTCCTGCAGAGTTGAGTCACTTGGCCTTGTTTCCATGTTGGGGGTCTGCCAGCTGATGGCGCTGCTGGACATCTTCTGATTTGGAGGGGTAGTCAGCATGATCTCGGATCTTCCATCTGCTGCACTGAGGCTTCTCGGTGGACCTCCGCGTCTGCCGTCCTCAGCGTTGTGCCTCTTCAGACGCGAGCTCGAGCAGCACATCTTGAAGCCTCCAATCTGCTCCGAGATCTTTGCCTGGCGAAGTAGAACCACCTTGTGTCTTGTTGCCGGGCGCGGTGTTGCCATGGCGTTTGACCTGTGGCATCAAAAGCTGCCCTCCACAACCTCACCATGGTGGCGGTCCGGCTGTTTGTGCTTCAGGTAGTAAGTGTGTTTCATCTGCATATGAAAGTGAGGATCAGTAGCACCTGTTTGGTGTAACTGGTTTTTCACACACCTGAATATAATCCGACAAAATCCTCTAAGAACTGATGCTGGTTTGGAGGCAAATATGGTTTAGTTTAGATTTTCCTTCTGTTGCAGTTTTGTAAATTGACAGAGAGAAAAAATCTATTACGATTTAGACTTTTGAAAGCATTTGCACTTCACAGCAATTTTTCAACACAATCAGGTCGCTGATTCCGGTCTGAACCAGTTACTCTGTGGTTGTGACTACAGCGTGAATCATCACTCTCTTGTTTTTCCTCTTTTTTTTTTTTTACACCTCTGCTCCCTCCGTGAACCTTCCTTCACGATCGCTGCTCTCCCAGCCTCTCGCTCGCCGTGACCGGCTGGCGTGAGCGACGCCCCACCCACCCCCCACCCCCACCCTCGGGGATGGCGCGTGACAGCACTTGGTAACATTGAGGGGCAAAAAAAAAAAGAAAAAAAGTAAGATAACAACTTTTGCCAGCTTGTGAACAGAGTCGTGTTATGACAAAAAGTTTTGACAAAAGCAGCTGGAGGACACTCCATCGTGCCTGGACAGGAAAATGAATGTGCAGGAACCACCGAGCCACATTGTGAAAGCGTTTCACTGTTCAGCTCCATGATTCTTTGAGATGTTATAAAAACGATATCCTATTCCTGCCGGATACTCGGGGACGAACGTCGAATGATGAAGAGCGAAGCCCTCAAGGGTTTAAATCAGAGAAAGACGATAACAAACTCTGTGGTAGTTGTAGTTTTATTTCAAATTCAGTGCATCAGTGGCCCCAGAGGAGGAGACGTTTGAGACTTTGTGGTCCCACAGAATGAACCCGCACTCGCGCTCGGATCCCGTTTGAATACGAATGGTCCACGAATGGTGTTGTGACGGGAACGCGTTCTGTGTTTGGCAAACGTAACATGACTCACTTACTGAAGCTGTCTGCGCCTGGAGGGCGCGAGCAGCATCTGAGGCTGCTGATTTTTATTTTTTATTTTTTGAGATCCGATACTTTCGCGTGGTTTGGTCACATAATTTAAACGCGAGCGTGAACTGTCCACGGCCCTGAAGTGACCCGCACACGCAGAAGAAGACGCGACGTCACACGCGGCCACGCCGTGTTTTTACGGAATTAAATATGGACCCACAAAATTATGATGAAGGGAAGAAGATGATTACGTAAAAAGAGAGCGCAGATTTTAACAACGGCCCTCAGTGGAGCAGCGGCGGCTGCCTAAATCCATCGTTTCCATGGTGATCTCGCGTCCCCCCCGGATCCTCCGGCGCACTGTTGCGATGCTGTCTCGCTTAAACGACGTAGAATTAAACGTGACACGGGCGTTCAGACTCAGGTGTCTTTGAAAAAACATCGTATTTATCCGGATTACCAGCACATATGAAAGTGATTTGTGCTGTTCAGACTGTCAGAAAAGAATCAGATGCGGGTCACACATGGGAAAAAAAGCCGGATTTGGGCCACTTTCGCGTGCGTCAACGCCGACACGTTTGCCTGTAGCCGGACGTCTCCGGGTGACGCGTTGCCGTGGGCGTCTGCGCTGTGTTGCAGTGAGAGAGCCGCAGCAGACACCTGCCAGGTGAAGGAGCTGGAGGGAGTTCTGACAGAAGCCCGAAGCCTGGAGTCTCACCTCCAAGAGAAGAAGAACCACCTGAAGCAAACGCTGGCGCTGATCTCCGATAAGCTGCAGGTTTAGTTTGTCACATTTGACTGTTTATGAGGCGTTCCCGCGGCTCCGAGAGTTCACGTGTTGTTCACAAATGACAGATTTTGAAGGTTCTCAGGTTCCCTAAAATGTGATGTTTCTGTCACAATGAAATGATTCGACCTTACAGAATATATTGTCGCAAGAGTGGGATACTTGTCGCCTAACAAAACTCGTGTTACTCCTTTTTTTCTGCCTGTTGTGATCCAAATAAATGAACAGTAGAAGTTTCCTGCCGTTATATCACCACTCTTTATTCCCCATGTGGGACATTTTCTTGACTCCCTCGCTCATTTTCACTCATGTACATCTTAAAAAGGTTGCCGCACTAATTGCAAAACATCTAAAGAAGTAGCCAGCAGGGGGTGCAAGCGTGCAATTCTGTGACTAGTCTCTGACTCATAAATCACCTTAAAAAATTAATCGCGAATGGCATTTCGGCTCTGTTTGAAAAAGAGCATGTGCCGCTGCAGTGGTGAAATGCTGACGTTGCCTTTACAAGCGTTTCTCACAAGCTTATGACCTCAAAGACGGCGCGGTACTTCTACGTTGCAGCGTTGAATGTTCCGTGGAAGCCGTAGGGGATGTTGACGGGCACGGCGGCACGGCCCAGCTCCTCAAACGTCCCGGCGTCTAGAACCAGGAGGAACGTGCTCTTGTCCTGGGAAGAATGAGGAGGGTTCTAATCCAGCCAGCAGAAGCTTACTCAGAACCAACACGTCTGTTGCAATTTGACATATTGTATGTATATGATGGGCTTGGCGGCATCTAGTGGTAAGGCTGCTGACCTCAGACGAGCGCCTCCACTGCTACTGCCGTGTAACACTGTCCCTCAGTGATATTTACACATGTTTTGGCTCTTAGACGTATCTGCACTGTCTGGTTTGCCCATCCAGTGTTTGTTTGAAACCTGACCAACCTTATTTGGAGTGATGACAACCGACAAAATGACGCCGTCGTCTTCTTCTCTGGCGTCAGGGGAGGGCACGAAGACGGGTTCGGAGGGGTAAAGGCCCGGCTGTTCCCACACCTTTGAGGAGACGGGTCAATGATGAGGCTCATGGTTGAAGTTGGCCGTGGTCTGATGCTGCCACACGGGAGCAGCTTGGAACATCTGGGAGAGATGAACCAAGCGCGGCTCACCTTCATCTGTTTGTCCTGGAGGTCCATCTTGATCAGCGTGTCCCCCACGAGGTGCCTGAAGCCGCAGCCGTAGAAATACCTGTAGGGCCGCATGTTGTACCTGCCATAGTTGATCTGAGGGAACTCCAGACCTCCATATTGATGAAGATCCTCTTTGTGGAGGTCCTCGTGGGTACAGAAGATCTGCACAAGGTAATGAAATATATATATATTAATGTCCACAAGTAAACTTAAAGCAGTTTACTAGATAATAAGTCATAAATACTGAAATACCTGACGAAGACGTACAATTACAACAGCATGGCCTATGTTTACATTAGATTATTGAAATGCTGGGAACATGCTAAATGTATTTGAAACTAAAACTGTTAATGATTCATGGACATAAAAACTCAAACATGACAGCACAGGCGCGGCCTCTATGTTGGTCAACAGGACGAGTTTTCTGAAGAAGAAAAAGTAACTGCTCATTAATAAATAACTTTTAGCAGGTGATTCCTGTCATCCAGGTAGCTCTTACGACATTTATCTTTATGATCCTTATGTATGGTGACATGTTTGCAGGAGGCCTGAGCGGATCCATCCTGGCCTGAGTTACCTGACGTTTACAGGCAAAGTCGGCGGCGTTTAGTTCTAAAATTCAAAATTCTACCGCACGAGTTGGTGTATGAATATTACAGCTGTTGAATGATTAAGAAAAAATCAAGTAATTAATGGCACGATTTGCTGCGATTAATTGAGATATATTGCTTTTCCATCTTCTTCAGACTGAAGCTTGTAACATCAGATGTTCAAATATTTTTGACTGGACCGGTTTCTCTCAGTCGTTATCTTCTCCTCTGCTGATTGGTCAGCAGTTTTTAGCCGTCCAATCAGCCGCAGCGTTACTGATCTCCTCACTTCCGGGTTTGGTTATTGGTCCATGAGCACCACAGTCCTGCGACGTCTGTAGTTTCAGTCAGGTGTTTTCTGCTTTGAGGTGGTGGGTGAGTGATGAATTTCTTCTTCGGTGGTGGTTAAATTGGTCTGTGGAGGTCTAAGCTAACTAAATTGGTCTAAAGTAACCTGCAGTTTGCAAAGATGCGCTTGGCGACTCTTAAAACTCAACAACCTCGTCCTCATCCATCCTCAGCCAGGATGGTCAAAGGTCACATCTTTCTGCTTCTTCTTCTATTGTTTTTTGTTTTTTTTTTTCGTTTGTTTGTTTTTTGTTTGTTTTTTTGGGCCATTAGTCATCACAGGTCAACACCACAGGAAGTCAATATAGTGCAGCCGCATCCCCCGCCCTCTAATCATCTTTTCATTTATTTATTTTTGGCGTGTTGAAAATGTAATGCATGTTTACCTTTTTGCTGGAAATCCTTACAGAAGAGGCTGAGCTGCCGGGCCGGTTGTTCAGGTTCACGTTGTAGGGGGTGTCTTGGTCGACATTGAGAGGCAGGACAAAACGTCGCGGGAAGATTCTGCACAAGGTGTTGTACACCTGGAGAGGAAATGTTCCTCAAACAAACATGTTTTGGTGAATCAATCTGGAGCTCGACGCGCGGCTTCGTAGCCGCCTTACCTCATCGAGAGCTTCTCCAGACTTGCGAAGGTTCTGGATGTTGTAGTTTGCGATCGCCTGGCCGTCGTCTGAGGCGCACATGTCCATGATTAAGAAGCCGTCCTCCTCGTAGGCATTGATCTGGTGGAAGGTCGACAGCGGCTTGGCGAGGTACGTCAGCGGGCTTACCTGGATTTGATAAAGGAAGGGAGGCACGAGGCGTTGCGCATTAGGTACAAGCAGAGAGCGTGTCGGAGCCTTCAGGGTTGGAGCCCTCACCTTCCCCGTCCGCTTGTGAATCAGATGGAAGATGGTGTTGCGTTTGGGGTCCCAGAAGATGCCGTCGCTGATGCTCTTCCCCCTCAGCTTGCCCGTCACCACCTTCAACAGGTTCATTTTGATGGGCTGCTCGATGAAGACGATGTAGTTCTCAGACATCGCTGCAGTGGATGGAAACAGCTGTTAGTCCTCTTCCACAACAGCGGACAGATGATTGAGATGTTCTTGACTTTGGAGGAAGTTCTGAGTGTCCTCAGTCCTCAAGTGTGCCTGTTAAAAATGGGTGCAGCTCTGTGCTATTTTCAGACTCAAAAGTTATTGCGGCTCCACGGTCTGTTCCCTCGTTATTCCGAGCAGATAAGGGATAGATCGTGTTCCCAAGCAGGCCACATTTCCGCCAAACTGTGAGGAGGCAGTGATTCGGCATGGACACGAGTGTTTATCAATGACATGACTGCTGATAGAGGAAGCAGGATGAATGTTGAAGTGTTTAGTTCTCACATTCAGACAAATGCTGCAGCCATTCATAGTGAAAATGGATGAAAACCCAAAACACAGTACAGCAAAAGCAACTCAAGTGCTTCTCAAGACAAGGTGATCTTCATATTTATATTTGTGTTGCTTACGAGCACCTGAGAATGAGGGGCTGTATTTGAAAATGGTTGTAATTCCTAAATGGTTATTGCAATTCTTGCGTTCAACTCCGCGAATTGCAGCCGAGAATCTACACGTCAGTCACGTCTTGGCTGCTTTATTTCAAATCCATCTTGGTTGTCTTAAAGAGCGCAAATTTACAAAAACTGCACAAATAGTTTGGGATTTGACAAAATTGTAACGCTATCGAACGCTAACTCCAGTATTGTGATGATAGTGTATTTCGGTTTCATTTGCACTAAATGAAGAGTCAGCAGCTACTGTAGCTGCTAGTTTAGTTTCCTTCTGGTTCCCTTTTGTCTCATGTTTGCCTGCTTCCTGTCTCACCTCGGCTGCTTCCTGTTTCCATCGCGTGTGTTTGCCCACCTTAAAATGTCTCGTTATTCTCCCTGGTGTTGTGCTATTTATGGCGCTTTTCAACTGCATGGTACCTGCTCTAGCCCAGTCTACCCTACTCCACCCTACTCTGCTCAACTCTACTCCTCTTTGGGACCAGGTACTTTCATGGGGGTCGTTTCCCTCTGCGCGCCCAGTTGGCATTACAATAGAAATGCACAGAGAAACAAAAAGAAGAAGAAAAGAGAAGTGAGCGCTCTGGTTACCATTTTTGTAAGTAAAAAAAATGGCAACTGCAGCTGCTACAACAGTGAGCTAGCACCATGGAGTGGAAAAGTGCTATTAGCCTCTGAGTTCCCACGCCTGTTCTGCTGTGGCTTCACTTCTGCGCACATCACTAAACATTGTTAACAGGGTGTTTTCAGAACTGCCTTTACTCCTCTGAGAGTCTGCATATTGAGTCATTGTACTGAAGTTGAGTCTGTGATAAACTGAAATACTCGTTGTCTTTGCATGCATTCCGATGCGTCGTTGTCATGTCTGGTTGTGGGCCAATGGGCTTGTTGTTGGGTTTTTTTCCCCTGTGTTTTATGCATACGTTCACACAAGTTCATGAAGAGCAGTAAAACGCATCAGGTCAGTCAAAAACCTTCTTAGAGCCTTAGTGGCTTTTTCATTCACAGAGGGAACATCTTTGTAGAGCAGCAGAACTCATAACGCAATAAGGGCATCGAGGTTCTACTCATGTATCCGCAGCCAGGGTTCACGGGGGAAAGTAGTCAAGGCTTTACTTCCGAGCGCAATGGGGATTTCTGCTCACCAAAACTGTGGTAGTAGGAGGGCTTGGTCTTGTCCTTTGAGGGAATAGAGCAGAGCACCGTGGCTCCCTCCAGGGTCTCCTCCTCTGTCGTCTTGGTTGGAGGCACCAGGATGATGTTGTAGTACGCACCTGCAGGGACAGTAGATGAAAATGCTGTTCTCCACCCCTGCCTGCTAGCGCGCGGCCAGGCAGAGGCATGCAAGTACCTTTACTGGTGAAGGAGTTTCCCATGTTGTACGTGGTTCCGTCGGGCTCCGTGTGAGGGTGCGCGGTGGCCGTGTTCACCGCGATGAACTGGCTCCAGTCCACCTGTCAGGTACAGCACGGCGCCAAAATATCAGGGAGCCCTCTCAGCGCAACCCAGTACAGTTCATTGGATTGGAAACAAGGATCAAGTTATGCGGCGCAGACGTTTTGGTATCGTCCCACACGTGTTCCAGTTACCTTCTTGGTTGCCTCCAGTTTCTCGGGGTCCACTTTGTGCATGATGTTGGTTTCTGTGCTAACGTAATAGTCACCTTTGTAGGTCACGAAGCTGACATTGGCATTATCTGTGGGCTCTGGAGGAGGAGAAGGAGATGCCGGCAGGGCACGGCCAATTATATTTGGTAGTCGGGAGTAAACTAAAAGCAGCGTTGCTTAGATTAGGTGTTAATCACTGCATTCAAAGTAAATCTCATGTGTGTCCATGCCGTTGGATAAAATCTGAATCAGAAATACTTTTATGAATCACGGGGGAAATTGTGCGGTCACAGTCACAGTTGCTCCAATACTTACTGAGTATCTCAAATCTGGACAGAAAGCGCTGGAAGAAGTTTTTACAAGGGTCTGGCAGGGTGACGGTGCCGAATTCCGACACGGTGATGCGGTTGCGCTCCGTGTTGGCCTCGTAACTTCCGCTGGACAGGAAGCGGCTCTTGTAAGTAACCTGACCCTTGGAAATTTTGAACTGGTGCAGGAGAGCCATGCCGTCGAACCAGTGGTTGAACCTGAGAGCGGACGGCGGCAGAGAGGGGTCAGCTTTGTGGCGCGTGCGTGGCCGGCTGCCGTGGACGCGTGGACGCGCTCAGGCATCGCACTTACTTCTGGTTCCCAATCTCAAACTTCCCGGGGCCGTTCCTCAAGAAGCTGCCGTTAATCCACTCTGGGATGCTGCCGGTGACCTCGGTGCCGATGGGCTCGGGAGTGTCGTCCACCGAGCTCACGATGTTCTCGATGGAAGGCAGGCCTTGCACATCCGAGTAGCGCCTGATGTTCTTGGCCGATTTGGATTTTTGGATTGCTGTGGAAGGTGTTGGCAAATGTTGATAAAAATGAAAACCACAGTATTTACGCTTTAATTCCTGTGAAAGAAGACATTAATACCTTGCGTGGCGGCTGGAATCCGGCTTACCTGGGTTGTTGTCTTGCTTGCATGCGCTCGTATCCATGGCTGTAGCTCCGTCTCCTGTCACGGCGTCAAAGGCTGCATGCTGATGTGCCGTCAGGCGTCCGGCTTTATACTTTCTCCATGGCTGCATCATCCCCGGCGACCAGATAGATAAGTTGGCAGCCACACAGTGAGACCATGCATGTTCAAGCCCAACTGAGCGGACAAACAAGTGGAAACTTATTTGCTGAGATAATCGCTTGGTCTCGCTTAAAAATAGCCGAATGACTGTGGCAGCGTTCGCCAGGATGTGCAAGTAGCTTTGTATGCCACCGATTGATTTCAGCTTCTCTTCGTCATGCTGAATGTACTTTCACTGATGGTGAAAATAGCTGAGTCGTGCAGCTGGGAGGGATGGGTTTGGGTTTTTTTTTCACATTTTTATATAAGCACAAAAGGTATTTTGATCCTTGTCAGTACAAAAGTCTATTTCTGGGGTAGAAGAAGCACTTCGGAGTTTTTCCTCGCTAACATGGAGCGAAGGCAAAACAAGTACAACCAAAGACTGGTTTACAGCATGTCGGTTACATATTTTATCGAACGTTCTGTGAAATATTACAACTCAAACCCTCTTGGCACCTCTTCGGCTTTCGCAGTTATGACATTTTGGACATTTTTGGCCATTTCAATGAGCCAGGACAGCAACATGTTCCATTGTATGCGCCGGTCACTGTGCGTCACCACTGCAACAGCCCTGCAAAATAATTCTCCCTACAATCACCGTGACCTTTGACCCCCAACCACCAAAATCGTAAGAAAGTACCTCTCCAGGTGTTTTCGAAATATCGCGCTCACGAGAATGATAAAGGTCATGGTGAAGTTGACCCCTACCCTTTTTGGAATTAAAGCGCCATATAATTGTAATAATGAGCAGATGATGTGGACATGTCACAGTGACCTTAACCTTTAGCCACAAATCTCTACTCACTTCTCCCGTAACCCAAAATAAGTAAATATTCACATGATTGTACGGCTTCTCTGAGAAGTTGACCTGTGACCTTTTATATACAAAATGTCAGTTCATCCTTGTGGACGTTTGTGTGGACGATTGTCACAATCAGCATATTACATTGAGAATTATGCTCAGAAAATGGGTTCTGACAGGTCCATGACTTTTGACCTCTGACCTATGGCCAGCAAAATCTGTAAAATTTGTAACAAATGAGAGGGTTGGAGATGTTTGCGTTCACTAGAATATGAACAGCGTTGCTTATAATTTGTCAGCCAGAGGAAATTCAGCTCAATTAGATATTAGAAAATAGTTCAGAAAAACACAGCATTAGAACATTAGGACATGGCCTCCATCGTCCATCGCCCACCGTCCACCGTCCACATCAGGTCCCGGTCTACATCACGTGTGCCCAAGTCCTCATGCAGCAGCTGAAAGAAGTTCAGGACCTTTTCCTGCCGGATCTTTGTCACATGCGACATGTTGTCCTGCCTGAGCCGCCATCGGGGACACATCTGGAACATTCCCAGAAAAAAAAAACATATCCTGCAGCGGTTACATGGTCAAGTTTAGAAGCCTGCGGAGGCATGACTAAGCCTTTTAGAAGGTCCCATTTCAGAGACACACAGTTGGCCAACCCAGCTCCATGACTTTGGTTCTGCCTGTACGCGGTGAGGGAGAAGGGATGCAGCTGTGGAAGGGAGGTATTGGCTCGACTGCCCTGGAAAGAAAAGGAGAATCGCCGCCTCGCAGATTCAAGTAACTGTACTCGCGTGGTGTGGAAAATTTTAACAGATTGTAAAAGACCAAAGGAACCATATTTCCAAACTGCCCACTGAGTTTGTAAATGCAGAAGCTGTCTTGCTTTGATATAAGTTCTTACGACGTAATTCCCACTGTGGCATGACTGGGAACAGAGAGAAACGTGGAGCTGCTGATTCCCGGTGGGAATGTGTAGGCAGCACCTGTGATTCCAGTGAGCAGTCACAACAGTGCTCGCTGCGTTATTGATAACCTTCGATCCATGAAAGGCCACATTTCAGAGTTAACCTCAACAACAACAAGAACCTTAAGGAATACCTATCTGTTCCCGGGAAACTCTCATGTCTGTGCATTAAATATAGAACTGGAGCCAGGAGAGGATTAGCATAGCTCAGAGCTAAGCTAACTCAGCTAGCCTGACTTTCCAAAATTCATAAATAAGGTCACCAACACTTCTTATCCTCATTTGGAATAAATCTGTATTTGAATAATTGTGATTGGGACTATCATTAGTGATGCAGTTGAACTGTACTAATATTTTGGTCATTTCGTACATCTGCATCAGGATGACCAGAATATTAGGGACCCCTCCCAGTGTGACCCAGTGCAGTCCAACAGCGTCACAAACTACAGTCCCAATAACAACCATTCAAACATGTCAACACCTCTCTCACACACATTCAATCACAATTCAACATAAAACTCCTCCTGAAAGGAGAACTGATTGCAGGGCTGTTGTATTGTATAATATATTATAATATATTTATCATAATGTTATGGCTCATGGGTGTATAATCCTTACAGGTAATGCCTGGTTGATGCTACAGAGGGAAGAAAAATACCTTCCATTCTTTTTGTGACCGACCCCCTTAACTGTGATCTGCTTATCATTGCTTGTGTGTGTGTACAAGTATGTTTTCAAATGTGCAATTTAAGCTGCAATATTTTTGAGCCTTGTCGAAGTCAATTTGTATTCCCCAAGCTACGGAACCATCTCTGTAAATTAGAAAAGCCACAGTGAGTCATTCAGATAATACAAAAGACTCCTTTATCATCATTCTTGCACGAAAAGTATTTATAAAAAAAAAAGAAAAACCCCAGGACACTTATTTTGTTAGGCGAAGCGGAAAGCATGAAAGGAACATCCATGCTAGCCTGCGGATGTCGGATAAGAGATGGTGGTTAAACGGAGCACGGCGTTCAACTCACACAGACAAAAGTTTTAAAATCATGATTTCAGCTTCTTAACCCTCAAAGCACAGCCGAGAACAATTTATGTTGTTCTTGTGTGGAAAACCAGCACCGAAAACCTATCTTACCAGGATCTCGTATGGCAAATTGAAATTGAGATTTAACATCCTTTTTGTGTTTGCAGTACGCTGCTGGTAAAATTCCTCCCTGAGCAGACTCCATTTCTGCTCATTTCTGCTGAAATGTGGTTGAAAGCTTTGTCAGAATCCTGTAGGTGGACTCTGAATCTTTGTGTCATTTGATGAGTGCAAAAACATGATTATTTTTCTCCCAGGAAGCCTGTCTAGCATGTTGTAACACCGCCTCCGCTGGCTGGCCTTCCTCCCATAATGCATCCTGGTGCCATGTGTTACCCAGGTAAGCGACACACACACACCCGGCCAATCACGTGATGGAAAAGAGAACCCGATCCATCAGACCAGGCCACCTTCTTCCGTTGCTCCGTGGTCCAGTTCTGGTGCTCCCGTGTCCATTGCTGGTGCTTCCAGCAGTGGGCAGGGGTCAGCATGGGCACCCTGACTGGTCCCACACACAACAAACCACCATGACTGTGTGTTCTGACTCCTTTCTATCAGAACCAGCAGCAACTGTTTCAGCAGTCTGAGCTCCAGTAGCTGGTCGGTTGGATCGGAACCACACGGGCCAGCCTTCACTCCCCACCTGCATCAGTGAGCCTTGGCCTCCATGACCCTGTTGCTGGTTCACCGCTTGTCCTTCCTTGGACCACTTTTGATAGGTCCTGACCACTGCAGACCACGAACCCCCCACAAGAGCTGCAGTTCTGGAGATGTTCTGACCCGGTCTTCTAGACATCACAGTTTGGTCCTTGTCAAAGTGGCTCAGATCGTCACTGTATGGGTTGGCCGAGCAGCCTAGCACATGACAAAGCTGAAAGCCGATCTTTGATAGTGAGCACTTGTCAGGACGGATGGTCAAAATTGCTTCTTTGATCCTGAGCAGCACCATTTGTAGATGACTCAGATGTTCCTCCCACGAGCTACTGAACAGCACAATGTCATCCAGATGGGCCGCAACATATGACTCAGTGCCAGCCAGCACCCGGAAAGTAGCAGGGGCACCCTGGAGACCAAATGGAAAGACAGTGACCTGAAAGTGTCCAAAAGGCTTCCTGAATGCTGTGATTTCTCTACTCTCTGGGGTGAGAGGGACCTGCCAGTTGCCTTTACACAGGTCGAGAGTGCGGATGTAGCTCGAGGCCCCGATCCACATGCCGATCAATCCTCGGCATGTGATACAAGCCCAGTTTACTAACTCCATTCACTTTCCCGAAGTCCAAACAAAACCACAAGGTTGCATCCTTCTTGGGGACCAAGACGATTGGACTGCTCCACTCGCTGAAGGACGGCTTAGTGACACCCAGTTTCCTCATCACCTCCAGGTCCTTCAAGACTGGCAACAGACACTCTGGGACTCTGTACACAGGCTGTTGAAGAGGCTTTGGATCTTTTAGGGTAATGGGGTGGTGGATGACCTCCGTCCAGCCCAGAGTTTCCAGGAAAAGGGGTAAGATTTGAGGAAGCCCCTCGCTCATGTCCTTTTCCAGGTGGCTCAGATGAAGCTGTGGCTCCCCCTCTGGTCCTGGTAGGTACTGCTCCACTGGCTCCTCTTCCTCCTTCACAGGAGGGGAGGGATGAGGGTGCCATTTCTTCAACATATTAATGTGGAAAGTCTGTATCGGCTGTCTCCGGTCAGGCATGTGGATCTGGTACGTCACAGGACCCATCTTCTGTTTGATCTTTTAAGGGCCTCGCCACTTTGCCAACAGTTTGTGTTCTGATGTTGGCAACAGCAACAGGACTTCCTCGCCAGGAACAAAACTTTCTGAGTGAAAGGGGTGAGAGGTCCTTCTCTACCTCCTTAAAACAGTTTATAAGAGTGGCGTCTTCAGGCTGCTGATTAGCAAGGTCAAATGGCAATGAACCCACCTGCAGCTCTGGAACTAACAGTTCCTGCTCTGTCTGCTCTGGCATGTGCGGCATAAGCCCCCCCACTTGCTGTCTGTGCCTCTCTAATCTGTCCTCCTGTGTGACAGTGGACCCCGCTACAATCTCCCCCCCATGGAATGGCATGAGATGCAGTGTGTTTGTCTGAGTGTCTGGCATGTTGGGGTAACCGGGTACCGTTACTGACCCTTCCTCAAGTGCACTGTGTAGCTCTTTCTGCTGTATCGCAGACCCCACAGAGTGGTGTGTTACGCTAGCTGGAGAGACGAGCTGTTTTGCCTGAGAACGCATCACTGCCCCACAAAAACTTCCCCTACTCTCCGGGATAAGGTCATACAAGATTGGTAGATCTGTTCCTAGCAGGATGGGGTAGGGCAGCTCTGGGGCAACATCAACTTTCATGAGGTAAAATAGATAGATAGAGATAGATAGAGATGACTTTATTCATCCCCCAAGGGAAATTAGTGTTTCACACTCATGCTTCACAGAATACAAACAGTTTCATCCACAATTATTACACGTTGATTCGTAATAATGGCACACTTCATAATCATAACAGCACATATACATTGATTGTGTAA
>CAAKHG010049813.1:0-41481 GCA_901007715.1 Dactylopterus volitans | reverse complement strand
CACACACACATAGTAACATTACAAACAAAGGGGTTAGGGTTGGGGTTATGCGGTTAGAACCCTCAGCTGAGCATGCCGGTCTGACATCCTGTGGAAGACTGGCCCACAACGTCGGTGCATGGAAGCAGAAGTTCCCGCTCACCGACGGTCTTCTTTTCAACCTCTGGGACACTTAAAGGGCCAGTCCCTCGGGAACGCCACGAGCGTGCCGCCACATACGGATTTAAAGGACCAGTCGAACAGGCCGCTGGTGCACGGCTGTTAACTATTCTACAAGTGAGGTCGGAGCCGACCTGCACTGGCGGCCAGTGGAGAGAGGCAAGCGCGGGACTGACGCGCTCATGTCTGGATATGAGCGGCCGCATCCTGCACCGTCTGCGGGCTGCCGACACGTCGCTTTGGCAGCGCCGACAGAAGCACGTCGCAATAATCCAAGCTGGAGGTTACAGATGCGTGCATGAGAACCTCAGCGTCCTTCATTGGCAGGACTGGGCGCATCTTTGCAATCCTTAATTTGTGGGTTTGAGAATTTGTACCATGCATGGAACCTCTTTTGCTTTATCACTGGTTTTCATTAATGCGCATGAGACCAACCATATTACTCAAGACAGGAAACTATTTTTATTCTCTCCTCCCAAGTCATCTCTCCTAACCCGTCTGGTGTGGCCCACAGCGCCCTCGTGTGTCCCACTCGCCTAGACCACCAGTGTAAAACATACCGTTAAATAATATTATGAACGATCATACAACAGCAGCACATCTCCCCTCTCTTGGGCCTTTGTCTCATCAGACCTTAAAAGATTATTCTGCTTCTTTTGTTGAAAGGTCTATTCCTATCCAGTTCCAAAGGTATGAACATAAGCACCTTTGTGAATATTCAGTCTCATGTAATCATAGTTACTGTGTCTTAAATCCACACACGTTAAATCTGAATGTGCGAAAACAACTTTTCAAACACATAACATAACTCAATTGTTGTTCTTTGTGTTTTCAAATTCCAATTTCAGTTCTCAGAGTCCCATTTTCTAATTTACAAATGAAGCCTATTAGGTTTTACAATGGCTCTCCCAGATCTAGTTGTAATAGCAGGAGTCTCTGGAGGTGAAATTGGGATGGTGACATGGGTGCCTGTGCAGGCGACTGACAGCCCCTTCATCCTCTCCTTTAAGCGAAAGCGGTGCTGTCAGGCAGCGCAGGGTCAAGCTGGGAGGAAAAAGTCGGCACCGTAGTGCAAAGACGTGGGCCCGTTAGGAGCTGCGCTGGGCTGTAACCACTCCGGAGAGGCGTTGTTCTACAAGTGAGTCGAGGCAGATAGGGGTCCTCTGCCTTTTTCGGGAGGTTTTTCACAGTCTGGACTGGCCATTCCGCTTCACGGCTCCTCTGTGGAAACCTCGAGCTGCTGGTGATGTGCCTGAATCCATATGAAGCTGCAAAGGTGATGAAAGCTTGCCCAGACAAACTTTGGCCTGTTCTCTGATATCAGGACCTCCGGAATGCCATGGCGGTCAAAAATGGACTTTAAGTGCACAATGACATCGGTGGATCTGGTTGGTGGTGGTGTGGGATAATGGTGCCATCTCAACGTACCTGGAGAAGTAATCCACAATCAGCAGGTCGATTTTGGGTCCGCCCCCAACTTTTGCCATGGTCTTTTGGGGCTCTCTGATGGCATAAGCGGATGTTTATGGTTGTGTCACTCCTGTACGCATGTCCTGCAATTGAGCATCATGTTAGTCACCTGCTGGCTGCGCCCTGGCCGCCACGCGGTCGGAGGAGCACGAGCTTTACACTTCACTTTGCCTAGGTGTCCTTGGTGTAGCCTGGCTAGCACACCGTTCCTCAGCGCTGACGGTCTTGCGAGCCGTGCATCTTTGAGCAGGAAGCCATCTTTCACTGCGAGTGTGGCTCGCTCTGGCCAGGAGTTTTTCAACACTGGTTCCTGTTTTGCGTGTGCTGGCCCCCTTCCTGTGCAGTGCGCCATGATGTGTGAGCGGACACTGCCGGCTTTAAGCTGCTCCTTTAGGTTCTCCTGTATGAAGGAGGCTGATTTTCAGTGACACAATCCACATAAATGTTTGCGCCCTCTATTAGCTCCTTTTCTTCTGCGGGCATAGTTGTCATGACAGGTGAGTGTGACAATGCGTCTGCGGTCCAAAGGGAATTCCCTGGTGCATACATGATGGAGCATGAGTGGCACATCAGCGCTGGATCCTTGGTGGTAAAAGAGCCAGTGCCTGGGCTCCTAGTCGGCTGAGGAGGGGTTTATGATCAGTGTCCAGGCAGAAGTGCTTCCCGATGAGGAAATCCCAGAACCTTTCACAGGTCCATGTGAGGTCCACAGCCTCCTGGTTTAAGCTTAATGGTGTATGGTTGTTGCATCGTACCGAGCCCACTGCACAGCTTAGGATAACTCGACTAGAGGGTCCCCATATCTATGCTGTCGATGCGGATGAGTAAGCCAATGGCTTTGATGGCTGGCAACCCAAGCAACGGCGTGCTATGGTTCTTGACCACATAGACCTTCTCCATTGTCTGCTTGGCTGCTCTCCTTAACTGCAATCTGGTGAACCCAGACACATCCAGAGGAATCCGGCGTGGCCCAAACCAGCGTTTCTCTGCCTTTTGTAGGACCGGCTGCCTGGAGTTTGAGAATATGTTGTTAAACTCCATCTCAGTGTCCGAGTTTCGACCTGATGCATCCATCATCTCAGTCACAGCAGTCCACTTATTATTGCCAGATGTCACCCAGAAAGAAGCTGAGAGGAGAAGCACAGCTTCACCTGTGGGCAGACGCGCTGGCACTGACCTTTTTCCACAGGAATGGCACTTAGCTTCGCTGGCTGGACATTCATGCTTGGCGTGAGGTTTGGCACCGCATTTTTAACACTGTCAGCTTTTATTATTTTTGATCTCGCTGTTGGGTCTTTTCTCCATAATTTTTAGATTTGATGAACTTAGACTTTGATGCCTTTGAACACTCAATGTGGTTCGCTGCTTCTTCACCTCCTCTGATCGTCTTGCCATGTTTGTAGTTCTGTCTAGGTCCAAATCCTTCTCCATTTGCATGTGTTCTGATAGCCATGTGTCAGCCGGGCCAACCACGATCCGGTCCCGGGTGAGTTCATCATGTAACGTCTCGTAGTTACAAAGCTCTGCCAGCGCACACAGAGCAGTAACAAATGCATCGACCTTCTCCTTTTCTTCCTGTTTGCGCACATTAAATCGTGCATGCTCATAATCAACGTTCTTTTCCACCAGGAAGAAGGACTGAAAGGCATCCCTTACTTTATCGTATTGCTGCTGGTCTGCATCGCTAAGTTTCAGGCCTCCTGAAACGCCGTCTGCTTCGTCTCTCATACAATAAATCAGCGAATTCTCCTGATTGTCTTCGGATGTGGCAGCTAAATTTCTTGCTTGGCGGAATCTCTCAAATCACCGAATCCTCTTCCTCCACTCATGCAGCTTTGAAACATCACAGGGCTCCAGTGGCTGAATGCTAAACGTGGTGCTAGCTTTGTTAGCCACAGTGCTAACGCCGCTCCCGTCGCCGTTACCGTCCGTCATTTTCATTTCTCTTAACCCGTCTGATGTGGCCCACAGCGCCCCCGTGCGTCCCACCCTGCTGGGCCTCCCACCAGTGTAACATATACTATTAAATAATATGATAATATGGACATACAATACATACAATAACACCACAGTTCTGCTGGTTCTGTTGCTTCAGCTGAGGGTCCAGCCGCCCCATCTGACCATCCAGGGGACGTCTCTATGATAGAAACATGGTGCCCGCAGCCGATCCAGGCACCACCAACCTCATCATGACGCACGAAAAACCAGTTACCATAGAAACATGCTGTAACAAGTCCGTTGTGACTCCTTACTCGTTGTGATTATAAATCTTGGGCCATTTAGCAGATTTTTAGTTTTTTAGATTAGTCGTGACTTTGTTTCAAATTGTGAAAGGAAGCTCCGCTCAGGACGGCCTTGTAGTCGCTCCAAGATGGCGGCTTTCTCTTCTTCTGCTGCATCTCGCTCTTCAGGCTTGTGTTTTTTTTCTCCAGATTAACTGAAAGGACCGTCAGCGTCAGCCACCAGTGTGGTTTCCCTCCACCGTTGGCCAAGCTCAGTCAGTTCAACTGATCCGGGAGCTTTGATGAGCCCAGAACTCGTCTGCTCTCCGTTGGTGGAGCGGCTTTCTACGGCTTTCATGGTTGCCGGCCAATCGGGGGAATGTAGAAACGGATGAGATCAGTGTGACCGAGCAGGATTTGAAGCTGGTGGCTAATGGTGTCATGTTTTCTGCGTCCTGCAGAGGGAGCTGGTGGAGATGAGGGCGCCGCCTGCAGCTCAGAGCCAGAAGAAGCCCAAGTTTGACGGGGAACCCAAGAAACCGCCCGTGTGAGTCTGACTTGACCTTTGTGTTGAAACCAGAAGCTTCACAAACACTGGAGATGTGCAACTGTGAAGAAAAGAGTTAACGTTGACCGGCGGCTGACGGTTAACTCCGCCCCCTGTCGCTCTGCTCCATCAGGAGCGGGTATCAGATGTTCTCCCAGGAGCTGCTGACCAACGGTGAGTTGAACCACTTCAGTCTGAAGGAGCGGATGGTGGAGATCGGTAAGAGGTGGCACAAGCTGACGCAGCTGCAGAAGGACAAGTACAAGAAGCTGGTGGAGGAGCAGCAGCTGGAGTACAAGGTGGAGCTGGAGGCCTGGGTCAAGGTACGCTTGAGCTGGTCCGCTGCTGGCAGCTACGGAGGTCTGGAGGCAGTCCTTCTTCTCATGTAGATTTAGTCAAACAAGTCTGAGAGTAACAGGTCCGAGTAAGCCTGAATGTGCCGGATAGGAAGCAAATGTTGTTACTGTGCCGGTGACACACCAATCAAACTGGTACAATATGAGCAAAGAAATATGATTTTTATGTTTTGTAAGCTGAAGGACTCTGAGCCAATCAGATCTGGGCGAGCATGTGACTTTTTTTCTGCTTGTCAGTCTTTGTCTGCGCAGGATCGAGCCGCCTACAAGGAGTTCTCGTCCTCGGTGAGTCGCAGCGTCTCATTCGAATGTTGCTGTTTCACCTCTGAGACTCAGATTGTTGAGCGTTTCTCTTCTGTGAGAATAAATCCACAGAATTAGTCTCAAAACCAGCCTTTTGTTCATTTGTGAGCTAGCATTAGCGTAGCATTAGCAGGATGCCAACTGAGGTTCCCTTCTGTTGCCCCTTCCTCAGAAACGGCGCAGCACCACCAAAGTCCGCAGCAGCCCAGGAGCAAAAGTCCGAGTGACGGCGAAGGGGAAGGCGGCAAGTTCCCGAGTCACAACGCCGGGAGTCGGGGTGGGCAAAAGGGCCATGGCATACCGAGCCAAGGTAACCACCCCTCCTCCCCGCATCAACAAGTGTGGTCCAGTTCAGAGTCTTCTGGTCTGGTCCAGTCCAGTCTTCTCGGGCCTCATTTATCAACTGTGTGCGGAAAAGATTCTAAAGTCCCACGAACACTTTGGATCTGATATTTCTCACTTTTCAAAGATGGTCTAACACCTGAAATCTGTGCACCGCCCTCTCTCTGGCTGGCTCTGCGACGAGCATGGGCTGGTCTGCTCTGGGGGGGTCCTGCAGTCTGATGGCTACGTTGTGTAGCACACAGCAAGCCGAGATGATGTGGCAGACTTTTTCAGGCTTATACTGAAGTGCCGTGAAATCCTTCCCTATTCACGTAACTGAACTGATTGTGTGATGGTGCTTTTTTTGTGATGTGGGTGCAGTCTGTGGCTGAAATGATCTTTGGGAATCAGGCGTTGGCGTGAAATCCTCGTTTAATTTGGACTTGTTGGTGTCTGTATGGGAACTGGATGTAAGTTGGAGCCAGAGAAATGAAGTTTCAGATTGCTGAAACACCCTTAATTCTGCTTGTACTGTCACTGTTCTACTGCTAGATTTTGTGCGTCCGCCCATGCGTACAGTTGTGCGTGAATTTACACACGTTCCTAAGCAAAAGTACAAGTTGATAAGTTCCATACTTTGGGTGGGAATGTTCTTTGGCACTCTTTACGCACACATCTGTGCGAACGCCCGGCTGATAGATGAGGCCCCTGGTCTGATCTGGCCCAGTTGAGTTCATTCTTCTGGTCTGCCTGCCATGTTGGTGAACCCTGAGCGCCGCCTGTCAGGGTCCCACTTGTAAGGCTTTGCCTGTCCTCGGTCTTGCAGCAGGTCATGTCCGACTCGGATGAAGAGGAGAAAAGCGACTCGTCCGACTCTGACGACGACGACGACGACGAGACGTCCGGAAGCAGCGACAGCGACGACGACGAAGACGAGGTGACAAACTGCAAACAGTCATTCGGTTCCGTTTCCTGTGGCCAGATGTTTGTAAACAGAAAAGTTCTCAATCACAATTTTCAAGTTTTACTTTGTCCAGTTTCCTCTTTTCCTCCAGCTGGTAAAAAACGGGTCCCAACTACAAACTATATACCACCTTTTGTCGTAGGCGAGCAGCCGCAGTGCATGTAGGGTATTTTAACTCATTGTCATCAACAGAGAGGGTGAGGTGAGACAGCTGGAGGAGGTTATGCTGGTAAATGATTAAACGTGTGCGACTGCCGGGTTTTAAAGGTGTCAGATGAGACGTTTGGTGTCTCGCAGTCACTGGCCCCTGATTAAAATGCTGCTCAGCTCTGATTGGTTAAACGATGCCGTCTCCTGACTATAGTGCAGAAATCTTGTGGCTCGTATCGAATCATTATTTCCCCAATGAGATCGTTACAATTAAACATGAACTGAAATCCTAGAATCACTATGGCAACCACCTGCTATCTACTTTGTGATTGGCTCCGTGATGCCGGACGGGTGTTGATGAACCCGCCTCTTTTTTAATATTCCGTTTTGTCTTTTCCTCAGAATGACGAGGATGAGGAAGATGACGAGGATGATGAAGATCAGAGCTCCTCAGAGGAATCCAGTGACTCTGACTCGGACTAGACCTCCCACCACCGCCATCGTGCGTGCAGGCCACGCCTCCTCACCTGCCATCATCCTGGCAGGCTTTTGAACAGCAGTGACATCACCGTGCAGTGACGCCGGCCCCTCCCACCTCCCCTCTGAAGGGGGCGTCACCCAAGGAGCATTTTGTTACCGGTGTGCTTGTTTTGGTTTTTAAGGAGTGTTTGTTGGTTTTTATCAGACAGACTTTTCAGAGGGCGGAGACGGCGGCGGGGTTTGTACAGGGACAGCCAGATGAGGGTGGAGCCTATTGGTTGCCATTGGTTACCACTGAGGGAAGAATCAGTGTTCAGCCTCCAATCAGCTGCCTGCCTGAGAATATTGTCAACAAATAAATGCACTTTTTCTCATATCTGGCGTTCGGTTTCTTTTTGACCTCATCAGTCATCAGTGGATGACATCGCTGTAGTTACGGGCCGGTAGCTGCTAGATAACTGGCCAATCACAAACTGACACTGCAGCCGTGCCTTCTTTTCATTTTAATATTAAACTGCTAATTTGATCATTGATCTATAACATGAAGGAAGAGTTCAGCTTTTGTTTCCATGATGGGAGTTTGGCACCTGACATGAAGCCGTCGCTCCTCTGGTCCAGACCCCAGACAAAGGCAGCCGTTTAACCACCGCAGCGTCACGTCCAGCGGGGGTCCAGCGAGCCCCGGCGGGTTCTGGCAGTGCCTGGCGCTGCTGCCCAAGGCGGACACCATCATGTTGTTGACGTCTGACACGGCTGCCACAACTATGCTTGCAGGAAGGGGACGGCGATGATGGCAGATTAATATTCACACGATTACTTGCTTCTGTTCAGTCACAGGAAGCAGTAAAAGTACTCTAACATTTACAATACAGTAAAAGTACTTAATTGTACATAATGCAGTAAACATATTCTTGATCGTACATGATGCAGTAGACCCAGTAAAATACTTTAAATAAATGATGCCTTAAAAGTACTCTTGATTGTACATGACACCAAGAGTACTACAGGTGAATATGAATGACACTGGAAAAGCCCCTCTGGATTGTATTTGATGCAGTAAAAGTACTCATAATTGTAAACAACCAAGTAAAAATACTGTATATACCTGTAAAGCACGCAGTAAACGTACACTTGATCGTACATGCTGCAGTAAAACTCAGTTAATACATGTATAGGATGAAGTAAAATCACTCGATCTTACATGACAAAGTAAAATGACTGTAAATAAACATACTAGATGCAGTAAAAGTACTGTAAATATATGTAAGGCCCAAGGTAGAAGTACTCTTCATCACACGAGGCAGTTAAAGTACTGCAAATGAATGTACTGGATGCCATGAAAGTATGGAGCAGATGCAGTAAAAGTACTGCAAATGAATGTACTGGATGCCATGAAAGTATGGAGCAGATGCAGTAAAAGTACTGTTGCAGCAGACAGAGGACGCAGGACGTCAGTATGCTTTCAGGTTTTATGTATTTGAATTCATAGATTTATAGAATATAAACATCAGTCACCTGATACTCAAATAAATAATCTGACCTTTGACCCCGACATCATCACACACGCCGTCACACTGACGAGACTCCTCCCCCAGCCTTTGGTACACAAACCCCTCGTTACCGCCTCCCCCAAGCAGCTATATTACCCATCAGCCCCTGCTCCGCCCATACGATGGCATCTCCCAGCATGCACCATCACTCGGCGACGTTTAAGAATATGATCGCTTGGTCGTCCAATCGGACCACAGCCCGCATTGTTAAAGGACCAGTCTGGTGTTTCTGGATTTTCCAAATCGACACACGCCCCCTGCTGGTGAGTTCAAGAGCATCTCGGCAAGAGATGAATTTCCAGAGTGTCTTTGAACGCACCATGCAGAGAACACAGGATTAAAAGAGGTGGCGCTGAGAACATGACGGCTGCCGCGTGTTCCGGGCTCCTGGTGCTGATCGGGTCCATGTCGTTCTGTCATCCGTTTGATTTCTAAAATTTCAACTAAGCGTGACGGGAACCCCGTTAAAATGAGATGAAGTCTCCTGCAGCCCACCAGAGATCAACACCTTTGTCGACAGAGCAGAAAATACCGAAAAAGTTAATAAAAAGAAGAAGTTTAAAAGCTTCCAACATCTCGTGGTCAGGTTGGTTTCTGGTTGGTTCTGGTTTGGCTCCGCAGGACTCAGAGCTCCTGGCAGCGGCTCCGATGGGTTGACTTTTGTGAACGAGGTGCAGCTGCCGTCTGAAGATCCGCCTGAAAGCTGGCGGACGATCCGGAAGAAAGCAGGAACGTGTTCCATTAAAAAGCAGTTAGGCCGCAAAGCCTTCTGGGAGCCGACCGGCACATCCGTTCTGTGGACGAGGGTACTGGAAGTCCCCTCCGTCCTCCATGGGTTACTGCATCAGCTGATTAGAAAACATCTTCAAATGTCCCAAAATTTACAGGTAACAAAGATTCAACAACAATAACAGAATATTTATGTGCAGGTTGCCACTGCTGCTGACCTCTGACCCCACCACCACCACCACCACCACCACTAGCACGCACGCACGCACGCACGCACGCGCACTCACTCACTCACTCACTCACAACACACAACACACACAACACACACACACACACACACAGCGTCATAGCGGGACATCCATCAGCTTCTTGTGCAGGTACTGCTTCACCTCCTCGATGCCATTCAGCTTCTCCAGCTCGTGATACGGCAGCTGAGGGGGATAAGAGAGACATTTGAGCTTCGCCTTTAGCCTAGCTTAGCACAAACACTGGAAGCAGAGGGGAACTGCTAGCCCAGCTCCTCTGTCTGATTTCCATGTTGGACCTTGTTCATTGAACAGATGCAGAAGCAGAAACGTAACGCAGCTCCGACTCTTAAATTCATCTGGCAACACCACTGCCAGAGCTGCTCCTCGTCAGCCGACCGTAGCCGGGCAGCACCGCCGGGCTGGGCCAAACGGATCGGGCCGAGTAAGCAGCAATGGCCTTGCAGAGAAATCAGATGGCGGCCGGTCGCTGCAAAGAGTGAAAGATGCAGGCGTGCTGGCTGACCTGCAGGATGACGTATCCCAGCAGCCTCAGGTGGCGGTCCCTCATGGCGCGAGAACCGACCAGAACTTCAGAGTTGTGACAGTAGTGCCACTTGTCGTTGACGGACATAATCACCCTGCAGAGATCAGACACAGTGAGAGTAGCACCGGTTTCATTTGGACACGACATAATGTGAGGGCAGAGTGACATCACTGACGATGTCACTCGCCGTGATGTTTTCCTGACGGTCCATCAGGTAATCGGCTTCAGTTAGACTGACCTCCTGATTTGTCTCTGGTCTAGCGGGGGATTGTCAGGGTTGGGCCGGTCAGGGGGGTGGAGCTGTGGCGGTGATGGGGGCCCTCTGTTGGCCCCTGACCCGTCAGGGTATGTCATTCCCTCGTAGAACCCAGGCAGCTCGCAGTCCGTCCCCTGACCCTCAGAGGCTCCCGCCACCCCCTCATCATCCAGGATTTTCCCAATAGAAAACTGGAAGAGTGAGTCTGGAGCAGTGGGCCCTGGAGGGCCAGGGGCCCCAGATGGGGCCAGACCATCAGAGGGGGGGCTGCTGAGTGTGGAGCTGTCCTGGCTCTCCAGCGAGTGGTCCTTGGCCAGACCGGAGTAATACTCGGCCGCAGGGCCATAGTAGGGACCATAGTTCAAGGGGCTGCCATTAGTGCCTGGACGAGGGGCCCCCGAGGAGGCCGTGGCACCTGGTGTGCTGCGGATGTGGTGGGGCAGGAAGGTCCCGCTCAATGCTTCGCCCACCTGGGCTGGCTCCTTGCCACCGTCCTCTAGCGTCGTAAACGGAGAGAACTTCTGGAACTCCGATGTCACGACGGCAACCACATCATCAGCAGGCTTCGATGCCACGGTGACGCAGGACGGCGGGACAACGCTTAGAGCCAGACCAGCGCCGGGGCGGATGGGGAGAACCCGACCGGAGCTGTCCATCCACAACACAAAATCTGGAAAAGAGCAGCTGATGGTCAGAGGACGAGGTCCAGACTTATGCACAGAATCTAACATGGCGGTGCTCAGAGGATCATACCTGTGTAGTATCCTGGGGCAAGGACCTCATCCTGTTTGTAGCTCTGGTCCCCGAGCAGCTGCCGCAGGGCCTCCGCCACCAGACCTTTATAACTGCATCAGAACCACACAGAACCAGACCAGAGAACCAGTCAGAACAATCATGAAGGAGAAAGAACCAGTCAGAACAACCGAGAAGAAAGAAAGAACCCGCTGCACGAGTGCTACCTGTACTTGCGGTTGACTTCATCGGCCGTCAAGGCGTGGTCAAACATCAGAACCTTGTGGACATCCTGCAGCCGCGGCCCCGTGTACTCGCGGTACTCCAGTTCCACTGCGGCGTCCAGCAGGGACAGGTAGCGGCGGACAATGAGAGCATAGGGACTGTCTGCAGGGACACATGGAAGATGAAGATCTCATCTAATCTAATGACCAATCCGTCTGAACGGGTCGTGTCTATTTTCTATGGTATTCTGGTCTGAAGTCGGCACTGACTGGTGACGTTGCTGATGAAGGCAGAAGAGAAAACTCGGTGCAGCACCAGGCCCGGGAAATGTCCCAGTTGGAAAAGGGACATGAGGATGTTGACAGTGGCGAGCGGCGAGCTGAGCGCCTTCAGCTCCACCACCTCCTCCAGCCGAGAGAAGAACTGCTGCTGGTTGGCTGGACGGTAGCTCATCCTGCTGAACGGAAACACCAGCTTCTGGATCACCTGAGGACAGACACAAACACCTGCTGACAACTGCAAGCAGCTGCTGCAGGTCACATGACCACGTGTCCCGTCCTCACTTTACTGTCCAGGTACTCGGCTTTCTTCACCAGGAAGTCTGCGATGGTGTCCAGCAGCCGGGTCTCTCTCAGCCGGTGGCGGGCAATGTATTTGGCGATTAGAGCCATTGTGTACGGAGTGATGCTGTCCACCTTCTTTGGCAGCTCCTCTGTTAGAAAACAACATGCAGCAGGTGATCGGAACACAGGAATCAGGGTCGGACCGCACCTGGCCCCAGGCGACCTCATTTCCTGGTTTCTGTCATAGAGACAGAAGGACAAACCTGCCAAGCTGCTGATGAAGCGCTCCTGTCTGTTCTGGTAGAACAGGTGAGAGCTGAAGATCAACTCCAGACTTTTGTTGCTCGCCTCTCGAGCGCACGCCGCTAACATCTCATCCAGCAGCGCCATCTCCTGGTCACGAACACCGCTGACACTGGCCAGTGTGTGTTTGACCAGACGCAGGATTTTTCTACACACAGAGGAAACATGAACCATTGAGTCATGTTTGATAAGAGTTACCGTGACCAAGTCAGTGTGAGACATTGTTTTCATGATTATGATGGAATCACATTTCATCCAAGTGATCCTCGGAGCTCAGACAGAAGAGAACTGGATTTGAAGTCATTGCCCCTCTCATCAGAACGGCTTCTTCAGTTCCAGCTGGTTGGTGGGGACTCCCAGGTGTTCAACCTCGAGATGTCATCACCAAATGTGAGGAAACATCAATAGACTGGGAGCAGGTGATTTCTCCCTGATCTGAGAAGATCTGTGCTCACACCTCCCACCCCACGGTCTGCTGCCAGGATCTCAGAAGCAGAAGAACGGGGACGAGTGTACAAACCCCTTGATGACTTCATAATTAATGGACAGATGGGTGGAATCACATGACATCACAGTTAAGTGAATGTTGCTCAAGCATGAAATCCCCGGATGTTTACCAGACTAGCATGAGCTAACCAGATACGAGTAGATAGAGGGGAAACGATTCTTCCAGTATTTCGAATAATTACAAGTATAAAAAAATCCTCGAGGCAGATTCGTTGCCTCGAGGATCGTTTAATTCATGTCATTAAAGTCCCTCTCGTTGCCATGGTATCACCCCCACCGCTACGGTGTCATTGTTTCACACGGGCTGTTTTAGCTGACGCACACTTTAAGACAAACGGCGGCGTGAGTCACACTTAACTGGAAATGGCGAAAAATGAAAATAGCGGCGTGCGTTAGATGCAGGAAATGTGTAAAGTGTGGGAGCGTGTCACGCTGCGCCGTGGGAACACCGTAAGACGGACTCGGCCCACCACAACAGAACCTCGTCAATGTTGCAACACCTGAACCGGAAGCGTCCTCACATCAACGGCTTCGAGTTCTTCGAGCGGACGCGGAGCCTCTACAAGCTACGCTGTTATTATGAGTGAGGTATCACTAACTGATGGATGCTAGCGCCTGTCAGAATGTAGCCTCCAGTTTTGTAATTATTTTTAGCCAGTGTCAGGCTTAAGTAGCAAGATCTCAGTGTGGGCTAATTATCAGGCTCCGCCCCCCCACGTCCACCCGTGCGAGCGCTCAAACACTTCCTGCTTTCAGTCCTGCTAATATAAGTGTTGAGTTTGAATGAAAACCTGTTTTGTGAGTTTTTAGCATCCAATTGCTTGTTTATTTTAAGAGACCTTTCATAACACACCATTGATCTAGTTAAAAAAAAACAAAAGTGGGATTTAACCAAATACTCGATTAACTGATGCAAAAATGGACAGAATACTTGAATCCAAAAATAATTTATAGTAGCAGCCCTAATTACAATAGTAGCACTTGGTGGTCGTTCGTAGTCATCACAATAGTAGTAGTTGCTAGTAGTCATTACAGTAGTAGCATTGGTAGTTGTTAGTAGTCATTGCATTCGTAGTACTTGGTAGTAGTAGCAGCAGCAGTGACAGTTTTAGTTCCAAGGCTACGACGGCATTACCGTTACTGACAATAAAATGCTGCACGTTACTATAACTGAACTCACTGATGCCGTTTTCATCCGAGCGAGCCGACCAGGCTCAGCCAGAGGAGGGAGGGGAAGGGGCGGGGCAACTGCATATGTCATAATGATTGGCATATTTAAGGCATATTTAAGGTTTATTCTCATCGATTTCATTAATTAAAGATATTTAGTATTCAGTTTTATTATGAATAACTGAACACAGTTGAATTAAAGTTCAACTGTCTGTTGGGGGCAGGATTCAAATTGTTTGACATATTTGAACATTTAAAAATGTGTTATACCCTCATCCATACAAAAAGGAGGACAAGGCCGCACGGCTTCCTTTGCTCTCCAGAAAAAGGGAGAGCCACTGAACTCAATCTCCCAGCATTCCTAAAACTTTTACACTTGAGTGTGAAAACCTTATCTTCAGCTTTCATTGGCTACTACATGGCCAGGACCCTTGAGGTCTCCAGGCCACATATAAAGAAGAAGCATCCTTCTCCCTCTCTTATCTCCATGCTTGCTCTCTTCGGTTCTTCCTCTCCTTCGCTTATTTCTCCAGCTCTCCAGCTCTCAAGCAGCTCCTCAGCTGCTGCTGCTGCTTAAACCCTCCATGAGGCCTGCACAAGGCAGAGGCCTCCGCCAGACCAAGCCTTGGTAGCCACACGACTGCTAAAGGACCAAAGGACAAGACCAGCACCGCTGGCACCACACAAAATCTGCCAATTGAGTTTAACCGGCCAAGGAGGCACAGAGTTAGTCTGGACTAACTCCACCAGGAGAACCCAGGAAACAAGACTCCAACCATGACCAGGACTTCCACAGTTACACTGGGCACAGTCGACCACCACACTGGTCAGCCTTGGCGGCTATCACACACACACACACACACACACACACACACACACACACACACACACACACACACACACACACACACACAGTACATAGTACTTTTTTAGCTTGTAACTAGGTTCATGTTTGTTGTTTCACTTTCTTTTGTTATTCAATAAACTTGCTTGCCTGGCTGATATTGTACAAAGTGGATTCTGCCAGCCTCTTCTCTGTAGAACCGAATCCTTCATCTGTGCTACCGTTAATAAAGGAATTTGATTATAGTTCTTAACGTACTTATTATTATGTGTTAACAGAATAACTTGAGACTGATTTGTAACATTGGTTATGTGATGCGGCAGATAACCAGTTATTCTTTTATCGTAAATATAAATATCTCAATACTAATTTTGATAACCAATAATAATAATATTAAACCACAATGTTTAGGAGGCCTTTGTGCAAGGCCTATGATATTAACACTGCTCGACAGTGTGAGCTCTACAAATGGTGCCCCGTGCGAGACCTCCAGCTCCGAGCACAACAAATGTAACACAATAATCATCAATATACAATAATTTCCATACTATAAGCCGCTACTTTTTTCACACGCGGCTTAAACAATGCTGCGGCTAATTTATGATGATGGCTGATTTTTTACGGGCTAACGAGCTTCATGCCACCAAAACATTTAGCCTCGTCACATCAGACCAATGAAATTACCGAGCAGGTCTAAGTGGACCAATCACGCGCACTCGCAGTCATTTGTGCTTCATAGACACGCCTTCATCGTGGAAAACACGCCATGAAAGGCACGTGATGCAGCTTTCAAGTTAAAGGCCATCGAGCCGACACTGAAGACGACGACTTTGGTGGTTAAAAAAATCTTTCTGTGTAAATATCTCATGTTACAACATGCATGCCTGCGCCTTTTAGACACGCGCTGCCTATATATGTACACTTTTTTTTCCTTTATAAAGTTACAGGGTGCGGCTTATATTCAGGTGCACTCAATAGTCCAGAAATTACGGTAGTTACTTTCCCTAGTAACTAGTAACTTTTATAATGCTGTAACTAGGTTATTAACTCAGTTAATCTTTGGGAGAAGTAACGAGTAACTATAATTAATTACTTTTTTTTAAGGTAACATGCCCAACACTGGACATAACCGACCCAATGACTAAAAAGTTGCAATGGTAAGCCCAGATAATTCAGAGGTGGGCAAGAATGTACAGGTGAAATATGATGATGACAGGAACAAAGTCTCTCTCCACCGCCGTTTGTCTCACGTTGGCCCACAGCTACATTACAATGGTGCAGATTAGTACACAGTGTTTTCTGTTCATAATTTACTCTATAAAGTGTCAATTTCATGAATGAAACATATTTCATATTCAGATTTATCATGATATCAAGGATAGGGATCCTGCAGTTCTTTGCATTAGCACTTTCCTTACTGCCACTTGTCCACTTTAACAACATTTCTACCTTGTGTGCATATTCTTTTACCCATTGTCTTTGATATTTTCTTATATTGCATATCTTTACGCTTGTTTTTATAACTTGCACTTTTTTGAACTTTTGTACTGTACTATTTGGTGTTGATGGTGTGTGCTGGAAGCTAATTTCCCTGAGGGAACCTCCCTAGGGATTAATAAAGTATAATTGAATTGAATAATTGATCACGCAGGTAAATTTAAAGTTGCAGGAAAGGGGGCAGAATGGGTCCATATTTGAATGTTTAAATATAACACAATAGTTACTTTACCTTGTAACTAGTGACTTTTATCATGTTGTAACTAGGTTACAACAGTTAGTCAGTTACTTTTTTGGGAGAAGTAACTGGCAACTATAACTAATTACCTCTTTGAAGTCACATGCTCGACACTTTTTTTGTAGTATTCGTGGCAGGATTAGTATTAGTCAGTAAAGGAGCTAATCATCTGGTTGGGTAGTGTGATGTTACCTGTTAGCCAGCAGTTGCTCAGGGTTTGGAGGGGTATTGTTGTTTGTGCTGGTTGCCGCGTCACCCGCAGCAGCTACAGTTGTAGCCGCTTCCTGCGGCTGCAGCGAGCGCCACTTGAGTCTGTAGTACGAGAGCAGCAGGAAGAGAGTCTGCGGGTGGCGCTCTCGCTCCAGGTTCTTCTCCAGACCAGCCAGGCAGGCCTCGGTCAGAGGATGCTGGCTGCCTGGGTGGAGCTTCATGCTGGAGCTGAACACCATGGACACATCCTTCTGGTTAAACTGGTTCAGTCTGGACTGAGACTCCGCCTCCAACACCTGGACCACCTGAGAGTCGCTGGGAAGCCCTGCCGAGGTAACACACACACACACACCTCAGAGTTGGTGACATCATCATACATCAGACACATGAACACTGATGTCATGGTGCCCCGAGTGGCATCGTGACCTCCCGGCATCACATCCCGACTCATTCTGAGTCACCTGACTAAGCGTCCTCCACTCACCGAGCGCCGCCACGGCGTACAGACAGTTGACGATGCTAAAGTTGTCGAACTTGGCGCAGTCGCTGATGATGGCGTTGCAGAGCGTCTGGAAGTCCTGCTGCTCCAGGACCTGACGGCCATCATTTCTTTCCCCTCCTCCCGTCGCCGCCTCGGCGCCTATATCCGCACTGGGCCGTGGCGGCGAGGCCTGAAGCAGCTGTCCGATCTTCTGCAAGGCAACGGGGTAGTGGTTGTGTGAGATCTTGGCGGGGTTCTGGGTGACCCACCGCAGCACCTCGTCGGGCCGCCGCGAGCGCTCAATCAGGCGCTTCATGGTGAAGAAGGTGTCGTAGCTCATCTTCTCGTGGATGAAGTTCCATGTCTTCTTCTTGCCTCCGGTAGCGGTAGCCCCTCCCACTGGAGCTCCGCCTCCGTATGTGTGAAAGTGGGCGTGGTGCTGGTAATGGGAAGGGAGTGGGGGCGGGGCCAGGTGAGCAGGCTGTGGGTGGTAATGGTGGTGGAAGTGTGCTCCTCGATGGCCATCGGGCCGGCCTTGATACAGCGGGTAGGCTGGGGGAGGCGGGGCTGGGTGATGGGGGAGGTGAGGGTGTGGGGCATGAGGTGCCTCAAGCACAGCAAGCCCAGCCCTCCTCCCCGGTTTGACCCCACCCCCTCCACCTGCTCCTCCTCCTGCTGCTGCTGCTCCCCCCGCTGTGCTGTAGAGGCGGGTGGCATACATGGTGACGAACAGAGCGGCGGTCTGGAGGGGGCAGGGAGGGAGCCGGAGAGCTCGGCTCAGGAGACGCCACCCAGTGGACACACACAGCATAGTCCGACGGTCAGGTGACCTGGAGGCAACAGCGCGCCGCTCCTGCACACGGGAGGAAAAAGACAACGAGTCACGGAAGCAAACACTGACAGCGGAGACCTCATGGCCTTTCCTGGCACCACAAGGAGATCAGGCGGACCAATCCAAGGAACTCTGCTTCATTCTGCCAGCCGATTGGGCTAGTCACTTCCTGTTTACAGTCTGGGTCCTGACTGGTTCACACGACTGCGTAAGGTCATGTGACCTAGCAGCTGAAGCAATTGCTACGGCAACAATGTTCTGAGCGCTCTGCAGCTCAGTCTCATGATTCAGCATGTCAATGTTGTGGACTAGTTTCTGGCATTTTCGAGACTGTTTCATTTCATTTCCCTCAATGTCCATGTGTTTGCCAGTATCGTCATGGCAACGAGCCTAAGGTTGAAAGTGGCAAACGTTGGAAAGATGATGTCATCTGATTTACAGAACACACGCACACACGCGCACACACACGCACACACACACACACAGATCAGCTGTGCGTCACACCTCGACTTCGCCTGTGGTCCTCGTAGCACGCTAAGGTTAGCATCCATCAGCGCTGCCGCGTGTGCGTCACGAGTCGTCGAACTACGACGATGACGTCATAGCGAGACTGACTGACTGAGGTTACTTACTGTGGCCTTGCTAGCAGTTAGCAGTTCAAAGGCTGTTGGCAGTGGCATGCCAGTGCCACGCTAAGAGATTGTGCGGCTAGCTAGCTAAAGCTACAAGCCACATAGCTAAGCTAACAAACTTCAGCACATGCTAACAGATGCTACCAGCTAAACTATCTTGCCTTAGCTGCGTTCAGGCTAAACTAAGCTGGGGCTAGCTGGTCTCCCTCATCAGCTGATCTGTTAGCTTTTTAGCATGGTAGCATCAATCTGTCCTTCTCCCAGAGGTACCCGCCGGATTACCGGGTTGCTACCCGGCTGACCCGGGTTACGCAGCGGTTTGCCCCGCCGCCGTCAGCGACGTTACCTCATCGCCCAGTGACACCGGCAGCTCCGCTCTGATCGAACACCTGAGGCCGCTGACAGCGCGGGTTTGCCGGGAAAACAGCCAGCGGTCAGCCGCTTCTTTCCTCCGTGTAGCCCGCGGACGCCATTCTCGTCTACCCGGCATGCAACTGCTGCACCGGGGCGCGGCCCCACAGCGCCCCTCGGTGGCTCCAGGCTGCTCCACACTCCAAAAATATAAACAAAATATAAACTTAACTCAACGTGGACTCACTGACATTCGACGCCAATGCACAAACATCCAAAGATTAGTGCACTAATGGGCAGCGTTGACGCACTAATATTCAATTTTTGTCTGCTCAGCTGAGATTGTTGACACCAGTAATTCTTTTCTGAGAGACAAGATGACATAAACACACTGATAATTATTATCAGGATCAGCCAACGTGAATCAGATTAAACGCATCCGCAGGATGCAAGTCATGAAGAAGAGGAAGAGGAAGAGGAAGAAAGACATGTGACCTCAGTCTGTTCTGTTCATCAGCAGACCAGAAGACCTCTGACTGCAGACTCATGTGGAACTGCTGTCAGAACATACTATGAAGATGTAGCTGCAGCTATGTAGCTGGCAGCTGCAGGAATTAACTTTCGTGGAAGACCACCACAGCAGCAGCAGCAGGAGCAGCAGCAGGAGCAGCAGTAGCCGGCAGCCGTCGGCAGGGGGCGCTGCCGTGACCGTCGCCTCTCCCACGAAGAAGACTGCGGGCGCAGTAAAAATGGCAGCTGACGGCGATGTCGGAGCAGAGATGTTGAACTTGACGAGTGTTTATTAGCGAGCTGCTCGTGTTCCCGCTCGCGCCGCCGTAACGATGACGCTCCGCCTCCTGCGGCTGTCGGCGGCCTGCCGCGGTGTGACGCGGCTGCTGCTGCTCAACTCCCGCGCAACGCGCAGCCTGGTAGGTCGACGACATGCTAACAAGCTAACCAGCTAACAGACGGCCGAGGCCCCGCTGCCAAAAGCCTAACCCGGGGCCGCTGGCCGGAAAGAGGCGGGGCCCGGACGTCTACCTGCGCGGGGTCCGCGCTGACGGCTACTGCGTCATTGTTGTTACAGAAGAGGTCAAAATGACGCCGGGTCCTAAAAGGTTATGCTCACTAACATAATTATGGCTGTGCGCAACATCACAGCGTTGTTGCACGGTGACACGCCATAACAGCAAGTGACGTCACGGCGTGCTGGCGTCACTTGCGAGCGTGTTGAGATGCGCATTGATCCAGGTCTTGGTCATTGTAGTGCTGGTAATCCTGGACGTGTTTTGGGTTGATTGGGGACATTTGGCCTTTCCGTTCCTGCCTGGTAGGTGGGGAGTCCCAGGTAGTTCAACTCTGGTGGAGATAACTGGAGTGTCGTTAAGGTCATCCGAGAGTAGTTGGGTCACCAGAGCCTCTTTAGGTTACCTGAGCCTCGTAGGTAAACCCCGAGAGTCATTAGGTCACCAGAGGGTCATCAAGGTCGCCAGAGAGTCGTTGACCCACCCAGGCCAATCACGGGGGTCTGTAGGATCACATGATCCACGGTGGGAATCGTGACCATACGACTGAGCTGCTGGATGAAAGTCCAGTTGCCTTCCACTTACGAGCTGAAGGGGACTCGCAGCTTCTCCTTGTTGAACCTGATAAACATCTGAGTTTAAGCCCTTGCATCTGTCGTCAGATGGTGAGTCGGACCCCAGTTGGACAGGAAGGGCGCGGGTGGAGCCTGCTGACAGACCTGCTTGGGGCGTGCAGGAGCTTGAGCTCTAGACCACCTAAAGGTGCAGTACTGCATGTGTGTTTCTGTGAAGATCTTTGTGTTTAGTGTGTCAGCAAATGTCATATTGGTGTGTTTGATTCTCTCTTCAGGCTTTGAGAAATATTTTCCAGAAAATCAGAAAAACCAGAAACGCAGTGAAAAGGAAGCAGCAGCAGCAGAAGGTACCACCACTCACTGCGGCCACCTGCTGTTGGCTGCTGGTATCTCACCCTCAACCCAACGTGATAGACGGTCAGATAGATCATGTCCTTATACAACGGTACGCTCTGCAGGGAATTGGATCAGGTCTCAGATTGACCTTGAGGAGGTGCAGGAGGGTTATATTGGCGGTTGTTTGCTGGACCTGAACACCGGAGACAGTTGAAACTGCTGTGTTATGTTTCTCTGTTCAGTTGTATTCTTCAGGTTTGTGGGGGTTGGTGCTATATAGGCTTATTGTACAGCTACTGACTGTAATTATTAATTTAGTAATGAATGACTGACAGGGGTCTTAGTACTCACTTTTTGGTCCATTATTAATGTAATATATCAGTGGTTTATATTAGTTGTTACACAATTTACGTCAGTAGTTCTTTTTCACCTCTGCACAAACTAGCTTTTATAACTGATCGGAAGTAATTCTTAATTCAATCAGAAATCACATCACATGCATTACCCAGCCCTATTCAGGTGTAAACAGGTGTAAACGGGGATGGTCAGAGGCCTGTACTACGAAGATGGATTAACATACCCAGGGTATGGGTTGACTTACCCAGACATTCGCAACCCACATAAGCAGTACTACGAAGCTGGTTATCAACCTGGTAAATGAACCCAGGGTTTTCCTGGGATCTCCATCGGTGTGCGCTCACATAAAAGGGGCGGGGTGTGCAGCATCTGACCAATCACAAACATGGAGAAACCCTGCAGAGCAGCCTACGGGACAATGGAGGAGGAGACAACTATTGTTCAAAAATATGGAAAATTCAAACATATCATCCAACCCAAAAGCAACACGGCCGCAGCAAAGTCAGGAAGGAATGTTAGCATAAAATTGCAGACTCTATTAATGCGTAAATCTGTGAGATTATGAGATTATACAATATTAATTCATCTGACAAAATATACGGACAGCAGCACACTGATCGCTCAGTTTCTCTTTATTAGGGCACAGACATTTGGGGCAGACGCTTCCTCACTGCCCTTCACTTCCTTTAGGTTTTCCATTGACTTCTTTTGAGGCTCAGTGTTGGAATATTTTATTAATTTCTCACCGTGATGGCACAGCTATCTGTGCCTTCCATAAATTCGTGTTACTGCAATTGTTCCGTGTGTGACCATAATTATTAACCTAATTGTTTCAGATGCATCCTTAGTGGAGCTAAAAGGACTTGGGAACAAGTCAAGAGCAATAACAGAAACCTACTTCAGAGCCTCAGTGACGAGGTTTTATTTCTCCACACTGTCTCTGTTGTATGGGTGAAATCAACGGCGTTTCTTAGATATTGTTTCACCCCACACCCGCCTCCGTATGCAACATATAGATCCATCAGGTGACAAATGTAACAGTCCATTGGATGAGAATCTGTAGCTTTGGTCCAAGATATCATCGGGGCAATCACAAGGATTGTATCGATGTGTCCCTCTCCCGGTGCTCGTGTTCCCACTCGCACCACCGTAACGATGACGCTCCACCTCCTAGAGTGTGACGATAGTATCGATCTATCCCTAAAAACCTGTCCTCTCCTACGCGCTTCCCTCACCATCAGCACCAATTTCACAGGATCTTCTAAGAATGGGCGGGGCTTTTTCCAAGTGAACTGATTGATCAGGAGGCGGGGCCTTTATACTCACTGATCTCTTATCCAGAACATAACCTGCTCCGGAACAGCTTAGTCGTTCAGAGTAAGTTGCAATGGTGATTTACCCCGGTAAGAAGTGAGCCAGCTTCGTAGGACGGAAAACCCAGGGTTACCCTGAAGTTACCTCCATGAGAGAAGATCCAGCTTTGTAGTGCAGGACGCAGGTGTAAACGGGGATCATGAGGTGTTATCGGGTGTAAACGGAGATCATCAGGTGTTATCAGGTGTAAACAGATCATCAGGTATCAACGGGGATGATGAAATGTCATCAGGTGTAAACGGGGTTATCAGCAGTAAATGGGTGTAAACTGAGATCATCAGGTGTAAACGGGTGTAAACAGCAGGTGAAAACCGGTATTGGGTGTCATCAGGGGTGGCATTGCTCAGCTGGTAGAGCAGCCGTCTAGGAATCAGAAGGCTACTGGTTTCAAGCCTGAGCTCTGGCAGAGACCATGTTGAAGTGTCCTTCAACAAGATAGCAAGCTGTGAGTACCGTGAAGGTTGAAAAGTACTATGTAAACGCAACCAGGCATAAACGTGCATAATCGGGTATCATTATTGTGTCATTATTTATGACAGTTTGACTGTTCTGTAGTCACCTGCAGATGTTTTGAACATCATTGTCTCCTCTATCCTCAGAAACCAAACCGGCTGATGAAAAAAGATCACCTGGGAGACCAGATGGAGGGACGGAAGGGGAAGGGGCAGAAGGAGAGGGAGGATCAGGAGGAGGAGGCAAGCGAGGAGGCCGAAAGGAGGAATCAAACTGGTACAGCCGTCTGAAGAAGGTCTGTCTGAAAGAGCACCACCTCCTGGACAGCTTTGGTCACTACATCATTTTTGAAATTAGAAATGCCACAGTACAGTAGAAGCAATAAGGCCAGTAAAACAGATAGAGATGGAAAACCAGTAAGGGTGGTGCATGCAGATTGATGTGGTGAGCTTCGGTCGCTCACGTCCAACGTTCATCTGCTCTGCTGTGTTTCAGGGCGACATCCCGTGGGACAATAAGGACTTTCGGATGTTCTTCCTGGGTGGAGTGGCGTTCTGGACCACCGTCACCTACTACTTGTTCTTCAAGGATGGAGGGAGAGAGGTCACCTGGAAGGACTTTGTCAACAACTATCTGTCCAAAGGAGTGGTGAGGAAAACACCTGTCAGGCCATGTGACCCCCTCCATGTTTTAATGATTTTAATGAGCAACATGAAACATGTTTTCCAAAGGGCAAAGAATTTTAATGCCACTGAGTGCAGTAAGGAGTGCAGTACTGTGCTTTCTCCACCAGGTGGACAGGTTGGAGGTGGTCAACAAGCAGTTTGTCAGGGTGGTGTTCTCTGCAGGGAAGACACCGGTGGACGGGGTGAGTGCCAACCATTGGGTCTGAATGTCATGGTTTTCTTAGAACGTTTGCTGACATCAAACTTAATGTTTCAACAAATTTCATTTTTGCCTTTTTTTCACGTTTTTTTTTTTTTGTCAAACCAGTGGCACTGCCATTTGTTGGCAAATTGATCTAATGAACTAGTTTGAAAATAATCTAAAATCATCAGTACACGAATGCAAAATGCACCATTTTGCTTGTCAGGTGTCACGACATTTTCCCTCCATTGTTGACAGACTTGAATTTAACTGCAGCAAACAGAGTCAGACGGGAAGTAGCTGCCTGCAGGAAGTTACCCATGTGTCTTTGTTTGCATCCACCAGCAACACGTCTGGTTCAACATAGGCAGTGTGGACACATTTGAAAGGAACCTGGAGACCGCTCAGTATGAACTGGGCATCGAGGGAGAGAACAGACTGCCGGTGGTCTACTCCATGGAGAGCGATGGGTGAGAGGAACCAATCAATGTCACTTAAGGCTGCTCTTTACGTGTCCGCGTCTACTAACACCTGTCCTTCTTATCCAGCACTTACCTGCTGAGCTTGCTCCCCACTGTGCTCATCATTGCCTTCCTGCTGTTTGTGATGCGACGGAGCCCAGGAGGAGCAGGGAGACCTGGACGGGGAATGGGTGGCTTGTTCAGTGTCAGCGAAACAACAGCAAAGATCCTGAAGGACGAGATTGATGTGAAGTTCAAAGATGTAGCCGGCTGTGAGGAGGCCAAGCTGGAGATCATGGAGTTTGTCAATTTCCTGAAGAACCCCAAACAGTACCAGGACCTGGGTGCTAAGATTCCTAAGGTGAGATCAAGGTTGTAGCCTCTTGTGTTAGGCAAGGTTTGTGACGTCAGAGATGAGATTGCTGTCCTGTCATCTGAGCTGAGGTTGGGGATGCAATCTCCAAGGTGGTGTTTGGATCACAATTTCTGGGATGAGGGCTTGTGATGTCTGAGGGCAGCTTAGGGTTCTTGATGCCCAGGGTGAGCTCCAGGTTGTGATTTTTGATGTCCGGAGTGAGGTCTTGTGAAGTTAGGTCTTGATGAGTCCTTCTGTCCGATTTGGGTTGGGGGCTTTATGTCAGAGGTTAGGTCAGGATCTTGATGCCATTGTGATGATGTCTGAAGTGAGTTTGGGGCTGCGATATCAGTGGTAAGGTCTGGATCATTATTTTTGATCTGAAGTCAGGGTCTTGATATCTGACTGTTAGTTGAGGTCTGGGTCTTGATATCTAAGGTGAGGTTGGGGTCAGGGGTGGGGTCATGTTGTCTGAGATGAGGTCAGGGTTGTGATTTTGAGCTTAGGTAAGGTCCTGATGTCAAAGATGAGGTTGGGGGCTTTATGCCTGAGCTGAGGTCTGAGTCTTGATGTCTAAATGTGAGGTGAGGTTAGGGTCTTCATGTTTGAGGTCACACTGGGGTTGTAATATCCGAGGTGAGGTTAGGCCTGTGATGTCAGTGGTGAGGTTTCGATGTCTGAGATGAGGTCAGGGTTTTTATGTCTTGAGGTTGGCGTTGTGATGACAGTGATGAGGTCTGGGTCATGATTTTGGGGATCATGGTCTTGATGTCTGGGTTGAGGTCGGGGTCTTAACATCCAAGGTCAGGTTGGGCTATTGATTGCCCTGATTAATTTGGGGTCGTGTTGTCCGAGATGGTGGGTCATGATATTCTCAGGTGATGTCATTGGTAAGGTTGAGGTTGTAATTTTCAAGGTGAAGTTTTGGTCTTGATTTTCAGGCAGAGCCTCGGGTGAAGTGTGGCCTCTGGGTAAAGCGTTCAGCGCTCGATGAATGTTCATGTGGTTTGCAGGGAGCCATCTTGACAGGACCTCCAGGAACTGGAAAGACTCTTCTGGCCAAAGCGACAGCAGGCGAAGCCAACGTGCCATTTATCACTGTCAACGGCTCAGAATTCCTGGAGATGTTTGTGGGCGTCGGCCCGGCCAGGGTGAGGAACACACACACACACACACACACACGGACTGCTCCTGATCGCTTTGTGGCTTTGCAGGGGATGCTGGGAAGTGTAGGCTTACTGTCCGGGAAGCGCAGTGTGGTGTCACCGATGAGTCAGATTTTCATTCACTTCACATGTTGCGCAAAATACTGTTTTTCGAAACAGTTTCATACTTTATATTTATTTCTGGTCACATGATTACACAAATAGAAAAAAATGTGTTGTTGTTGATGATGATGATGACAAAACACTTAGCAACAGGAGTTTCCAGCAATTGGTCCAATTGGACTCTGTGTGCTCAGATATTGTCCTGATTTCACTTGCTGCGCAGGTCAGAGACCTGTTTGTCATGGCGAGGAAGAACGCTCCCTGCATCCTCTTCATCGACGAGATCGACGCCGTGGGTCGCAAGCGAGGACGAGGGAACTTTGGAGGACAGAGCGAGCAGGAGAACACGCTGAACCAACTGCTGGTGGAGATGGACGGTGGGCCACGCCCCTCATCGATCACGAGACACACACCCTCATCAATCACGGAAACATGTGCCCTCATTGGTCACGACACACGGTCCCTCGTCATTCACGACACACGCCCACTAATCGATTAGGAGACGCACCCCGTCATTGATCCTGAAGCTTGAGTTGCTCATTTGAAGGATTTTTTCAACAGGCTGTAATTGGACCAAAGTGTATCGTCGTAATGAAGCAGAACAGTGGCATCCCAGATCTGGATGGATGCTCATCAGAAGCCGAGTGACAACTTGACTGATATAAATAACTGTTTTGTGCCTTCAGGGTTCAACACGGCCACCAATGTGGTGGTTCTGGCTGGAACCAACAGACCGGACATCCTGGACCCGGCGCTCATGAGGCCCGGACGCTTTGACAGACAGATTTACATTGGTGAGGAGACGACGTGTGTGTCTGGAAATCTACAGCCTCAGTAAACCTTGGACTCTGATGAGCTCAGATGAGAGGGCATTGTGTCAGTGACCTTCGTTAGATGTCTGTGACCTCTGTCTGCAGTCTGCGACCTGTTGTCAGGTATCTGTGACCTCTGTTAGCTGTCCATGACCTCTGTCAGGTATCCGTGACCTCTGTCAGCAGTCTGTGACCTCTGTCGGGTGTCGTGACCTCTGCCGGGTGTCGGTGACCTGTGCCTAGCAATGGTCATTGCTTCTGCGTGTGTGTGTGTGTGTGTGAGTGACAGTGTGTTTGTGGCGTTTCAGGTCCTCCTGACATCAAAGGACGAGTGTCCATCTTTAAAGTTCACCTGCGTCCTCTGAAGCTGGACACCAGCATGGACAAGGACGCTCTGGCAAGGAAAATGGCGGCACTCACGCCTGGTTTCTCAGGTGAATACTTGTGTGATGTAACTTCAGTCGGGTTTGTCCCTGAGTTGAACTCCCCTGTCAAATGCCTCTCAGGTGCCGACATCGCCAACGTCTGTAACGAGGCCGCTCTGATCGCTGCTCGCCACCTCTCGGACGCCATAAACCAGAAGCACTTTGAACAAGCCATTGAGAGAGTCATCGGAGGTGAGATGCTCTGGTGATGACCACGTGACCATGGTGGGCACGGCTGGTCAGCAACAGCAGAAAAGAATCTGTTTTTTGTTCTTCAGGTCTAGAGAAGAAGACTCAGGTTCTGCAGCCAGAGGAGAAGAAGACAGTGGCCTATCATGAGGCAGGGCACGCCGTCGCCGGCTGGTTCCTCGAGCACGCTGACCCTCTGCTGAAGGTCTGCAGAGTGCCACATATTCTCTGATTTCAGATGATTGGCTGCTTGTCTTTGTCAGACCTCATCATGCCTGTCTTTGTAAAGATGGTGCCACCTTTGACACCTTGCCACTGAAATCACTGATAATGGATCAGTCATTAGTTACAGCATTTTACATCCACAGTCAAAAATATTCTTGAATTTCTGTGTGAAAATTCCCAGAAGGAAACATGTGGGTCATCAATAATGGTGCAACACATTAATAACAAGTAAAAGCTGAACATGGAATCACGGTCTCAACCCATGATTCGACCAGCATTCATCAGCTGATTGGTCTAAATATCTGCGCAGGTGTCCATCATCCCGCGAGGGCGGGGCCTGGGCTACGCTCAGTACCTGCCCAAGGAGCAGTACCTGTACACCAAGGAGCAGCTGCTGGACCGCATGTGCATGACTCTGGGCGGACGCGTGACCGAGGAGATCTTCTTCGGCAGGATCACCACCGGCGCTCAGGACGACCTGCGCAAGGTCACACAGAGTGCCTACGCACAGGTCAGTGGAGGGGCTAAAGGTCAAAGTTTTGAGTCGGTCAAGTCTAAGTGGTTGATTATGGTTCCTTCTGCCAACGTCGGTCACCTCGTGACATCACGACCAAGTCAGCCCGCTCTGCTGCTTTTGTGTCTGACGGCGCCAGGCATCATCAGTTGACTGTTCCTCCGCTGCAGATCGTCCAGTTTGGGATGAACCCCAAGGTCGGTCAGGTGTCCTTCGACCTTCCCCGGCAGGGCGAGATGGTTTTGGAAAAACCATACAGTGAAGCGACGGCCCGTCTCATCGACACCGAGGTTCGGACCCTCATCAGCGAAGCGTACCAGAGAACGCACCAGCTGCTGAGCGACAAGAAGGCTGAGGTGGAGAAGGTATGCATGAGTCCTCCTGCCACAGTCAATTTCACTCAACTCTGAAGCTAAACGTTTCTTTGGTGAAGGTCAGAGTCAGGCTTAGGAGAACTTATGAAGGAGATTGAGGCGGCGCCATGGCTGAGTTGGTAGAACGGCCATCCAGGAATCGGAAGGTTACTGGTTCGATCCTCATCTCCTGAACCCCTGGTTGAACCAGATGAACGAACAGCCCCATCTGGTTGTAAGAATCTAAAAACACTGAAAGACTTCAGTTGTTCTGCCACATCCCAGATCAGGAATCGTAGATCCATGACCCTTCTAGATCCCTCAAGCAGGGTTCTCAACCTGGCTCTCAACCTTGTCCTTGTGTTTCCATGGTGTCCTGCAGGTGGCACTGCGGCTACTGGAGAAGGAGGTTCTGGATAAAAATGACATGGTTGAGCTTCTGGGAAAACGTCCGTTCGCAGAGAAGTCGACCTATGAGGAGATTGTGGAGGGAACCGGAGGCGAGGAGGAGGATACCACACTGCCGCAGGGCCTGAAGGACTGGAACAGGGAGAGGAAGGACCGCGAGGAGAGCCAGGACGAGCAGGTGGCCCGCCAGATCTCTGGAGGAATGCCCTTCTAGAACCTCCTGCTGATGTCTGCGTTTCACCTGTGCCACAGCCACTGTCCATCCTCATATCTCAAAACCACTCCAGAACCAGAGAAGTCCAGACCATCGGCTTCTCTGTACACAGAACTTGTGTGTGGCGTTCTGATTTCAGCCTCTCCTTTCTTCAAAATCTGGCTGTAAAGTTGTCAAAACTTCCCACTCGTCCCACATTCATCCACAGCCTGGCTCACTGGGAGTCCTGGTGTCTCCTGGTTTCCACATCCAAATGATGGGACTGGATCAGGAACCATGGAAGCTCCACGCCGAGGTTGTGGTTGCTTCTAGAACTGTGGCAGTAAAAACCGGTCATCAGACCTGATCCTGCGCTCCTCTGATTGGTGCAGGTTCCTGAGTTGGTCGTTGAATGTAGAAACAAGTCAAATGAAGATGTTGAAAACAGCAGTTTGTTCTGTGAAGCGGATGGTGGTCCAGGTCACGCTTATCAACAGTTCTGTCAGTCGTCCGGGTCGCTGAGGTCTCGTTAGCTGATACATGAACAGTGGGAACGTTTCCCACTTCTTCAGCAGAACTTTGATCCACCATCTTTCTGCATTCAGGACGTCAGCAGCTCAGAGAGCCTCTTGGAGTTGTTGCAGTCAAGGCACCATTGAAGCTCCGATGACGTTAAGGTTCCAGATCCTGGTCCTCAGTAGAGCTGATGGACTTTGGAGCAGAAACAACCTGCAGCTCTTAAAAAAACTTTATTGAAACTGGTTTGTGACGTTTGAATAAAACTGCAGAGGAACAAACTCAAAGGAGAAAAGATGAATTTTCTACCAGCAGCATTAATTTAGCATGACGCTAAAGCTTAATATGACATCATAGCCGTGGTGATCATGCCCTAGTTTTAGCTGAGCTGACATATGGAAAACACATGAGCAGCAGTCTGCTGATCAGTTATTGATTACTTATTGATCAAGTACTGTCATTATTGTGTGTTCTGACGTGTAATAAAACGTGTGTCATGGTTAAGATATCGAAGGCTCGTGTGGCTGTAAGGGCAATAATCAGCTGATCTGTGGATTCACCAGACAAACCGCCTATCAGCTTATCCATCCAATATCAGCAAAGTCCGTTTCATGCATAGTTCAGACTGTCGTCGTTAAGCGTTTGACAGAATGAATCAATAACAAGCCAACGTTTCTCCCCCAGCTTAGACACCACCGTCACGCTGCAGTAGAGTAGTTTTAATTTACCGTGTTGATAAATGAAAGTCAGACAAATTCAGCTGCGCTAACAGAATTCCACCACTGAGTGGGTTTTTAGGGGTCCCTAATATTATGGTTATCCCACTCATGCATCACGGTGACCAAAATATTAGGGACCCCTCCCAGTGTGACCCAGTACAGTCCAACAGCGTCACAAACTACAGTCCCAATAACAATCATTCAAACATGTCAACACCTCTCTCACACACATTCAATCACAACAACATAAAACTCCTCCTGAAGGGAGACCTGATTGCAGGGCTGTTGTATTATACTCTATGGTGGACACGCGGGGGTCGTAATCTTATGGCTGATGGGTGTGTGCATGTGGAGGAGGATCGTCAGCTCACCGGAACCGTGACTCCCGCTTTGTTTAATTCCTCTTCATCATTTTGAGACCGAATAACCTCAAACTTGGTTTCATCACGGTCACTGACAAACGTCATCGGCGCAAACTCGCCTCTCATTGGAGGAAGGAAGTGCTCAGATTAAACGTGAAGCACCAACAAAACGATGGATAAACTGCCATGAATGTAATAATAGTGACAACAATAATATAAAGACATAGAAAGATATTAGTAACAAGGGCAGCAAACAAAAGGCTTTTATTGAGAAACGTGGAGAAGCGGAAGTGACGTATCCGGACTTGGTTCTGCCCGCAGTTTGGGGCGCTGAGTGGCAACCAGCAGAACCTGAGGCTGCCAGGACAGAGCTGACACGGCCGGGCTCGGACTCGGGTTCGGGCTCGGGCGGCTGCAGCTGCGGCTGCACGGCGGTGCGACGCTCCACCTGACAGTCAGCACGGAGACGCGGGGGAAGATGTGCTAAGCTAATGCTAACGCTAGCTGCAGGAGGAAGCGCGTGAGTCACTCCATCAGCTCGTGAAAGCTCAAACGCGACAGAGGCTGCGCGATGACGTCATCCAGTACGAACAGGGCGGGGCGACGCTCGCGTCAATGCGGGAGCGTCCTGCTAGCTGAAGTTAAGCTAGTCCAGGAGCAAAACACCGGAACGCGTTTCCGTTTTAAGCTGCGCACACGTGTGCTAGGAAACGGTCAGGGTCACGTGGTAGGGTCACGCTCACGACGTTTAATTTGAGTGTCAGTCATCAGACCGGAAGTATGTTGTTTACATCCATAACAGGAAGTCACTCGTCGCTCCTTACAGACGAGCTGAGCGCCGACTTCCTGTCTGAACTCTCCTGGTCTCCCCTGCTCAGATGTAGACCCGCAGTCTTGGATTTAAACGCACATTTAGACTAAAAAGGGGGAGACTTGGATTTAGACTAGGCCTTAGACTTAAAGTTGGATTTAAACATGTATTTAGACAGAGATTTAATGTTAGGTTTAAGCATATATTTAGACTTAGACTAAGAGTTAGACATATAATAAAGCATATTTAGATGTAAACCGAGAGTTAGACTTAGATTCAACTTAGACCAAAAGTTAGCCTCATATTCTCCATGTATATACATGGACTAAGAGTTAGACTTGGGTTTAGACTGTGAGGAAAGCCGGCCTCACAGATCATCGGCCTGCGCATGTTTGTCATAGCCGCGTAACCGCTCAGATATCGATATCGCGCTTTGCCGATGCATGAACATGCAGCAGCCACCGGCAGGCGTGACGGATGCCAGACAGCGGCGAGTCTGGAGGTGAAGCGCGGCGTCCGTGCTGCTGATGGCTGCTGCAGAGCCCAAACTGTCCGTCTGAGCTTCCACCTGGAAAATGTGTGTTGTTATCTTTGCGGTCATAGGCAGGAATCGGAGGGGGTTTTAAAATTTGGCTCCACCTCTTCTTCTGGCTCACAGTGGTTTGGTCCGACCAACCCCGCCCCGCCAGCATCATGGCGCTTGGTTTGAGTGATGACGGCGAACCTTCAGTGAGCAGGTTCGAGCTAAAGACCAGCACACTGCATTGAGTTTAGCCCTTTCCTTCACAGATGCATCATGGTCAAAGAGGCGGGACCATCTCCCGCTAATTGACATCATCACTCACTGAATTTTCAAGCCATGTTTTTGTTAGAAATGTCAGACTACAGTTAAGGACAGTAATTACTCTGATTAAAATAGTTACTTTGAGGTACAACTTTCAAGTTATTTACCTTTCAGTTATTCAATGTAGTTTCAAGAAACTGCTTCCTGTTTTTTGCTCCCACAGCAACATGATAGTCACCCTTATTTGCCATGAGCATGTAGAAATGGGTACATGTAGACATGGATACACGGATACAGGGGTACATGGATACATGTGGATATGGGTACATGGATACGCAGGTATATGGGTACATGGATGCATGGAAGCATGGATACACGGATGCAGGGGTACATGGATACATGTGGACATGGATACACGGGTACATGGATACAGGGCTACAAGGGTAAATGGATACATGTACACATGGTTCTCACGAAATTCAGAATGTGAATCTACAATCAAATAATGAAATCAAAGTGACATCCAGTTGTAAAGATAATTCTTGGCGCGTGCATCCGTCTGCCTGTAGGGGCGCTGCACACGGTTCTGGGAGGTGGTGGTGAACAAACTTGTTGGAATATACTTTCATGCATAAGAACGACATCTGCATCAAAACTAGTTTGATGCTCTTCAGTTAACTCTTTGACTGTTGCCATGGAAACATACAGGCTGTTTTCTCAATCATTTATATCTGATCGTTTTCATGCAATCTTGCAGCTAACCTGTATTTTCTTTGTCAATTTCTCTGTCTCAGAGGTCATGGGCTCGTCTTCAGATGCCTATTTTTGTCTGATCAACAGTCGGAAACCCAGCAGCTCTCAGTTATTATCTTGTGTGACTCATATTAGCCGCAAATGTTTGCGTTTGAGAAGTCGCAACGGCAGGAACCAGTTACAACCAGTTCCGAGCAGATCAGCTACCTGAAGGTGCGTTTGTTGTGTCGCTCACCTGTGGGTGGTGCTAACAGGGAGGGCCGGCTCTCGTCATGGAGAACGGACAGGGCACCACCACCAAGCTGGGCCTGCCACCGCTCACACCCAATCAGCAGGAGGCGCTCCAGAAGGTAGCACACACGTGCTCATGCCATCTCATGCCATCATCTCATGCCCTTTCTAAAGGGTGGGACTGTCGGCCATCGTGAGAAACAGACAGCGCCACCTGCTGGCATTGTTGTTTCCTCTCTGCAGGCGAAGAAGTACGCCATGGAGCAGAGCATCCGGAGCGTGCTGGCCAAACAGAGCCTGTCCCAGCAGCAGCAGATCAACAGCCTGCAGGTCAGAACACACACACACACACACACACACACACACACACACACACACACACACTAACACACACTCACACACACACACTAACACACACACACACTAACACACACACTAACGCTCACACACACACACTCACACACTAACACTCTCACACACACTCACACACTAACACTCACACACACACTCACACTAACACTCACACACACACACACACTAACACACACACACACACACACACACACACACACACACACACACACACACACACACTCTCTGAATGAATCAGATGCTGTGGGCACTGTGAGTGAAGGGTAAGCTGATGACATCATCACTACCGAGAGACGCAGTGTCGACAGCCGAATGCAGTGAGAGACACGTTGATGACGTCATTGCTCAGCGAGGGTGTTGATGCGGTGGTGTGGCGGCACGCTCACTCTCATTGGTGTGTCTGTCTCAGATGGCGTCTCTGTCCATGGGCCTGGGCGACGCTTTATCTCCCCTGCAGTCGGTAAGTTAGATGACTTGTGGACTGTTAATTAGTTGAAATGAGTCTCGGTGTTGGTGTTAAACGAATTTTGATGCTGAGGGAATAACGGCCTGATGGCAGCAGCGTCTGCAGCGCCTGACGTGGTGGCCTGAGCTGGCTCGTTGTGCAGATATGCCCATCACACTCGACCTGTGGCGCCCAGAAGTGCTTGATGACGTCTGTGTTTTCTGCTTCCTGTTCAGGTGGCGGCTCAGCGTCGGCGCGCTCTCGCCATCATGTGTCGGGTGTACGTGGGCTCCATCTACTACGAGCTTGGCGAAGACACCATCAGACAGGCCTTCGCTCCTTTTGGACCAATCGGAAGCATCGACATGTCCTGGGACTCGGTCACCATGAAACACAAGGTCAGAGGTCTACAAATGTAGAATTCATCTAGCAGAGGCTTTTATCATCTGAGACACCTTCATCCTCTGATGGTGAAGCTGCCATGCAGGATCCCACCTGCTCACCAGGACCAAGCAGGGTTCAGCATCTTGCTCAAGGACCCTTGTTCACGGTCACTGCTGGAGCCGAGGATCCAACCAGCGACCTCTCCGTTACTGGACGGCTGCTCGACCAGCTGAGCTCTGTCCACTCTCACGCTTACACCTCCATGGCGTTTGAAAAACCAGCATCAAAGACATGTTCAAATTTATGAAATCGTTCCTCAATGATGTCATAGACATCAGATATTTAAAACGTACAAAAAACCCGTGTTGATCATCGTCTTACTCGTTTTACAGGAAAAAGAATAAATACAACCATTGTAAGCAAACTGGAGCTGTTTAACAAGAGAAGCACACCGAGAACAATAATAATAAATCAGCCAGTAAAACAAAAGTGAGGAACTGGCGTGATGCATGATGTTGTCTGACCAGCCGGAACCCTTCGCGTTCATTGGAAAAGCCATGGTGTTGATTGGAGGTTACACAGGAAGTCGGCAGCCTAGGTGAGATGCAGCACTCGGCTTCTTTAGCCTCCTCCACTGCGTCCCCGCCGTAACCCCGCCTCTCTTACCTTCATGCTGCCAGTTCCTCAGTGGTTTGCTTCATTAACACCACGTTCAGACCGGCAGCCGTCTAAACTCGGTGGCGAGCAGTAGCTTGACTATGCTGGTTCATGTGTGGAAATAAAGTTGATCATGATGAGCTATGATGCAATTTGGTAGCAACCAATCAGAATGCAGAAGTGCCAGAGAGCATAGTGGTTCAAACTATGTTTATAGTGAGCACTGAACGCTTGAGATGGTTTTTAATTGTTTGTCCAAAACTAGGGGTGTAGCGGTTCACCATACCTGCGGTTCGCTGCAACTTCTGGTTCTTAAGTTGCGGTTGGGTTCAAACTTCGGTTCAGACATTTAGCAGTCGCTTGAATCGGTGGTTTTCAACAACAGAAAAGGGACACATGGCCAACGCCATAAAACCCCGACAGCGTTGGTAGTTGCTTTTGCTCGCTCTGATTTCGGACCAAGTTTCATTCCGAAGGCTTGGTGAAGATCTGGCTGTTGTCGGGGGGTCGTCGCTGCTGCGCCGGGCTGAGCGAGGTCTCTGCCGGCGTGATGTCTCTTCATATGCGCTGGCATGTTTGAGGCGTCGCCCCCTCGCTCCCACAGACGGTTTCACTGAACACAAACGACAAATAACTTGCGTCCCGATAACAACACGACCACCAGCCTCTGTGGTCTCAACTGGAAATCCAAAATGCCTCCGTAGAGACGACCGAAGAGCCGCTGGAGGGTCTGCTGGTTCAGGTTTGTCCGCCATCGACACGTGTGAGAGGTGGTGCTGTGTTCAAGTGCTCCTCGTAATTTTGACATGCGCGACCAAACTGCGGTTCAAGATGAGAAAACGAGTCACTAAACCGAACTCCTCTGAACCGTTCGGTTCAAAACCGTTACACCCCTATCCAAAACACAACAAGCATGATTCATGTGGTTAGTGCCGTGACTGTGGATGATGCTGTCATACAGACAAACTGGGAGACATGAGTGTCACATTCAGGCTTCAGGTAGAGTAAAGCTGCCATCTTCGTGTCTGCAGGGTTTCGCCTTCGTGGAGTACGAGATGCCTGAGGCAGCTCAGCTTGCACTGGAGCAGATGAACTCGGTCGTCCTTGGAGGCAGAAACATCAAGGTGAATCCTGACCAAAGAACAGAACATAACACCAGAACGCTTAGCCCTCCAAGAATCGCCACCTTAACTTGGTGGAAGGGTTTGTGTGTCCCCAAGAGGAACTGTGTTTTGTAGGGTCTCCCAAGGCAAAGTGCCCCTCAGCGGGGCGTCAAGACACAGAAAGATTAAGAAAGCCTGGATAAGTTGGCCGTTTGGGACAACAGGAACCTTGTTTAAATCAGGAAAATAGGGGCAGCTACCAGAGGCCAGGGCTGGGAGGGGAGCTCGCTGGTGAGCTGGTTGTTGTCCCGGGGCCAGGCTGGGTAAAGCCGGAAAAAACTAGAGATGTGGATTATCATCTCCCTTATGGGGAAGTAGCTAAAGGTGGTGCAGGAGGTTGGTTTCACACCAACCACTAGAGTTGGGCTCACTTCCACGTGCAGCCGTGGTTCTGGAACCAAACGTCTTGAGTGTGCTTGGACTCTCTTCTATTCCTGAGCTGCCCATGGTGGGAGGTGCTGGCAGATGAGGGGATACTCACGAGTCCCCATTTGAGTGCCAGTATGTTGGAGTTCTCCCTGTGGAACCAGAGGGTTGCCTCCCCGCGACTAAGTGCCGGGGGAGGGACGACTCCCAACTGTTACTTGTTCATATGCGCATTTTGGAATATCCAGCCTTCTTGAATCTCTAGACGGTGTCCTGGAAGGGGTGCGGCCTGGGGATTCCATACTTGACTTACTTACTTAAACCTCTTTACCCCGTCGAGGGGCATAGGGCGTCCACCAGAGCTCTCCATCTCACTCTCAGATTCAAGTGGGTATGGTTACTTCTGGTTTCAGATTCTGTAATCGTTTTTTACGGCTGGGTGGGTGATTGGCCCAAGCAGTCGTGGAGTTGGTCTGTTAGTCCCCTTCCCACGCTTAAGTCTTCCAGGCAGAGGATTACAGCCCCATGCCACATGGGGCCAGACATTAATACAGCAGTGGGTCGTGTACAAGCCGCCCTGGCGCGTCAAGCCCAACCAACTGCTGCTACTGTATGATGAAGGCACAAGTGCCAAACATCACCAGTAGCACGGGACTCGGGGATTCCATAGTTCTGCTGAATATGTGGGACCGGTGCACTTTAGGACACAGGTCGATGTCGATTCCTATCAGTGGCAGAGGTCTCTGAGGCAGTTAAACAGCTCCTCGTTGGTGAGGCGCCATGAGTGTATGAGACTATCAGGAGATGCTGAAGCCTACGAATATTGTTTGAGTTGGCCTTCGACAGGGCTACACTTGATCACCTGTTCTGTTTGTGATTTTAATGCACAGGATCTCCAGGCACAGCTGGGGGTAGAGAGTTTGACGGTATGGTCTTGTTGGCTTTTGGAACCGTCAGCAATCACTGGAGCAGTGTGTGTCTGAGTGTGAAGTGGTCAGAATGAGAGTCAGCACCTCCAAATCTTAATCCACGGTGCTCTTCTGGAAGACCTAACAGTTTGCGTTCCCACCCTCACCTATGGTCATGAGTTCTGGATAATGACCGAAAAAATGACGTCACAGGTACAAAGTACTGAAATGAGTTTCGTGTTGATCATGGCTGGGCTAAACCTTAGAGATGGCATCAGGAGACTGGACGTCCACAGGGGGCAAGCAACAGGCTTCTATTAAGCTTATGGCTAAAGAGCACAGCCCTAGCTTGCTAGCTGAGCAGAAAGGAGTCGAGACTTGATGTTCCACCAGAAAACTGTCCAAACAAACACTATACTTGACAGGTGTGACGTCGCAGACATGGACCCATGTTTACAGTTGAGTCTGTAACTGTAACAAACCTTTGTAACTTTCATGTCACTGGTTGATTGTGATAAGAAATAAGTGTCATTCTGCTTTGGTTTGCAGGTCTATTGTGATTTATCTTTAATGAGATCATGTGGTAGTTGTCTTAAACCACAGCAACTCTCAAATAAAATGCCTTCTATTGTAACTGGTAAAGTAATTGGGTTCCTTTTGAGATAAGTAACTGTTACTAATTCAGTAACTTGGCTGTGACATCACAAACACTGAAAGACTGATCGTTAGCAGGCCAGTGAAGGTTCCACATCTATTCAAGTCAGGATTGTTTTGATAATCCCTCATCCGCGTCTTCCAGGTGGGGAGGCCGAGTAACATCGGCCAGGCTCAGCCAATCATTGACCAGCTGGCAGAAGAAGCTCGTGCCTTCAACAGGATCTATGTCGCGTCGGTGCACCCCGACCTCTCTGACGAGGACATCATGAGCGTCTTTGAGGCCTTTGGCAAGATCAAGTCTTGCATGTTGGCCCGAGAGCCAACCACGGGATGCCACAAAAGCTATGGTTTCATTGGTGAGCAGACCATGGCGAAGGGCTTTGACGGTCTCTGCGGGGCGTTCTTCAGATGGTGCTCATGTGTTGGTGTTGCTGGTCTCCAGAGTATGAAAAGCCTCAGTCTGCTCAGGACGCCGTTGCTTCCATGAACCTCTTTGACCTTGGCGGTCAGTACCTACGTGTAGGGAAGGCTGTGACTCCGCCCATGCCCCTCCTCACGCCGACAACACCTGGAGGCCTCCCTGCTGCTGCTGCTGCTGCTGCTGCTGCTGCTGCCACCGCCAAGATCACTGCTCAGGTATTCATTCATTCATTCATTGAACTCCTTAATCCCACCACTGTATTTTTCACAGAATGTAGTAGGGCATTAACGACTTTGATTTTTTTCAAGTCGACTTATCTGTCAAAGTCGAAGTCGAGTCGACGCGTCATTTGATGATGTCGTCACGTTGACACGGCAGAAGAACAGTGAACAGCGACGCAGACAACAGTGAATGTAAAATTAACGATGTACATTAAAGTGCAGAATGATTCAGGTCTGTCAACATTACATTTCAGTGCAGCAGTGGGACTACTGTCAGCCAAAAATACAATAAACATGCTTAGGCTTACATTTAGCCTGTAGGCCTATTAACGGAAAGATATGTCTGTCTTTCCAACATTGAAAATGTGTCAAAACAAGACAAAGTCTCAAAGACATTTTAAACAAAACATCGGCTAACATCCCGGCAGCCAAGGCGCAAAGCATGCGAGCACAGCACTAATATATGGTTGGAAATGAGCGCATTTTCATTATAAAATAAACGTAACACGTTAACAGAAGACTCAAAACCCACCGGCTGCCAAAATTATCATTCGATATTTGCTTGCTTGACTGGTTCACAAAACATTAGTTAGAGAGTCATTTTCTTTGTAAAATAACTGGAAATTTAAGCCTTCAGAATTGCAAAAGAAAACAACGGAGCAATAGAAATTAAATACAATTCAAAAGTCACCAGCAGGTAGCATCTAAACATAAGGATCAAATCAAGTAATCCTTGCTGTAATATTCTTATTTCACAGTCAATTTAGTCATATTGCTCTTTGGCAGTCTTGGCTTTGCGCTGCAGGTTTTCGTGTAGAAAGATGAGAGTATCAACATGCGCGGGATGAAGGCTTGCGCGCTGTGGGTGGTGCTGTTGCCGGCCAGAGAGAACACCCTTTGGCTGGGGGTGCTGGTGGCTGCGACAGCCAAGTAGCAGTAAGCCAGTTTGGCTAAATGATGGAACTCGTTCTGGTTGCGGGCCCACACCTCCAGTGGGTTCTCCATCGTAGGAATTTGAGGTGTTGCACAATACGCACAGAACTCCACAGCTGGAGTGGAGTGAGCCTCTGTACGGCCCCTCTCAAAGTGGGGTCCAAAAAGTTGCTCAAAATCACTTTCCAGTCTGGATTTCTTAATCAGCGGCTCAGCTTCATCCTCAGCAGCTTGGACCTCATCTTCATCATTTTAACCGGCAGCGAAAAATAATAACGCTCAGTTTCACACAGCCAAATTGTTTAAGATATGATTTCAATAACCACTCAAGCTGTAGCCTAGCTAAAAAAGTCCTCCAGTCGTGACAAAATATATTATAACGGGACAAATTGAATTCACAGCCTAGTCTGGTTTGGTCTCCACCTGATGTTACCTGTAACAGTAGCTGTAGCAGGCGGCTGGGGGCTGGGGGCTGGGGTCCGTGGTTAGGGTCCGTGGTCGGGGTCCGGGATCGGGGTCTGGGGTCCGGGGTCTGGTCTCTCATCCCGCAGCAGCTGACGCAGGTGCTCGCGGGCATGGTCTCTCACGCGCTCTGGTAGGAAACGGAGTCGTTTGAAGCGGGGCTCGAGCAGCCCGGCAGCTCCTGGCATCGACTGTGCCAGGCCGTCAGACTCCAGTTTGAAGCGAGTGAGCAGCTGTTCCCGCACAGTCGTCTTAAAGGAGCGGATGGCAGCGATGTCGGACTCTTGGACACACAGGGTTGTGTTGATCACGTTGCAAATCACTGGACAGATGAAAGACATGCCCACATGCCACTGGCCACACATCAGGCTGGTCGCCTTTGCTGGGGGAGACAACACAGCGAGCGGTTGTTCTATCAGCTCCCAGTGTGACGCTGGCATCTCCAGAGACTTTTTTGCACTGGGCTTTGTGAACGTTTCATCCGCCAGGAGAGACTGTGCGGGGATCCTCTGCTCATGCTTCCGCTCCAGCATCACGAGAGTGGAATCCACCCAACCGCACAGTCATCCTGGAGTTTCTTGGGTTTAATGCGCGACTGGGACTGCTTTTCCTTCAGGGCGCAAGCTGCCACAGACGAGTGACGGAAATGAGCAACCTCACGTCCGGCTGCATCGATGACCTCGGCGATTTCAGGTCGGATCAAACCTGCTTTGATAGCCAACTGTAGAGTGCGCCCGCTGCATCCTACGTCTGTCGGGGAGTGCTGGCACAGCTCCGAGGCCAGCTTCATGGCGTTATCGTAACCTGCAGGCGCCACGCTTGGATTGTTGCAGATGGACGATCAGCAGCGTTGACAGCTGCCTGTCGCTCTGCCATGAGAGAAGACGTCAGCACTCTGGCTCTCAGGTCCCACTGGTTTGTAGTGTAATGAGCAGTTACTGCGATGTAGGGCTCCATGGTTCTATGGTTCCATGGCTCCATGGTTGAGGATGTCCACCGGTCGGTTGTTAGCGACACACTCCTGCCTTGCATCTCCTCCTTGATGCTCTCTCGCAGGGCGTCACACTGCCGGTTCCTGATAGTCCAGAGGGACGTGTGGCTCGGGACCGTGTAGTCTGGTTCAAAACACCTCAGTATTTCTTTGAAGGCCTCACCTTCCTCTGCAGCCAAAGGTCTCATGGCTTTAATGATGAAGTTAACAAGCAAATCCGTGAAATGTTCTTGTCTGTTTGAGGGTTG
>CAAKHG010049812.1:10315-21381 GCA_901007715.1 Dactylopterus volitans | reverse complement strand
GCTGATCTGATGGGCCAGCTCTGTCTACCATACCTTCATCCTAAACTCACGCGCAGTGCATGTGCATTGAGACACAGGCATACTTTCTACACGCACGCATTTCTTAGACACACAGACAGACACACACACACACAGACACACACACACACACACACTGCTCTTCAGATCTGAAATGAGGTGGAAAAGTAACTGGAAAGCCAGACAGGAGCCTGTAGCTATACCTCATGGATGAACACAACTACGCCATTACGATCACCTTTAATGTTGCCATGCTACATCTGACTTGCTGCAGTATGCAGAGCCATCATTTCTTTTCTTTTTTTCCATTTTTTTTTTTCATTTCTGGCGGCAATGTCCCACTGCACACTTCATAAAAAGGGCCAAACAGAAATTAACCAAATGAATCCTTATGAGAGGAAAAAAAAATAATAATAATAATTTTAAAAAACCTGACATCAGTTGTGACTGACAAATTAAAATCCTCAGAAAGTAAGTTCAGATTACTTAGGTATGGTGCTGCAGGTGGGGGGAGAAAAAAAAAAAAGCAAAGATGACATTGTTGGCAGAACGGCTAAAAATACAGCTCTCCTTCTGATAGACCATTTTAATCAAGTCTGTCACAGCTGTGAAATCCAATTTAAAGTTTGTGGTAGATTTTTATCATGAGGTCTCCTTAGATAAACTACATTTGTTTAAAAATGTGATTTTTCTTAACTGTTCTATTTTAATAACTGGACATGTAACTTGAAAGAAATGCCACACAGAATTGTAAAAAGCAGCGCACACCTCCATCTGTCACAGATGACACTAATATAATTTGATTTGAGTAGGCGAGTTAGCATGCTCGGGAAAAAAAAAATAATAATAATTACAGTCAATACTCTGCGTAGAACCCAAATCACCCTCAATTAACATTCAGTTTGCTGATTATTATCAGAAAATTATTCTATAATAAAGAATGGGGACAGTAATGAGGATAAGCAGAAATGTTTTCCTTCATAATGTTTTTTTTTACGAAAGTAAAAATCACCGTTGACTCTAAAACATAAAAACATCAAATTCCTCAGATTGTGATACAGTATATTGACTAAGAAACTGCTGCAAAGCCAGTTTCCTCTGATGCTAGTGACGTCAGTGGTGTTAAGGAAGAACGACAGGTATTTCAGCTCGGATGTCTTGTCTCCTGCTCTGGGTAGCCAGGGGGCGTGCTGCCACTCAAAACCCACAGCTGTACCACAGCTGGACACACTGTCATCCACCACTACATTGGCCAGGATTTAAAAGGATTTGAATGTCAGAAAGGGGACGCACTGAATCCTGGTATATGCAGGCACTGCCCGCTTAGCTCTGCAGCACAATCGGAGCAGTGGAACTCAGTTTTCTCAGTCAATATAGCACACAGTGAGAAAACCGTTGCTTCAGTTATTTCACATCAACACTGAGTGGAGATGATTTTTCCCTTTAACAAGTCATTGGTGTGTGCTGCATCAACAAACGATAACACCATATTCTATTTCATACTCTGACTTTCAGTATCTATATGTTTGTTGTTTCAAGGGCAACGTCATCGAAAATTGCCATCGTCATGAGACATTATAGAAGAATAGCAGTACAAGCAGAAGCATTAGAGTGAATCCCTCCAATGCAATTTGATGTTGCTTTTTAAAGAAGCACGCATAGCCATTCAATACCAGTACAAAATCAAAAGGTCACTGTGAAAAGTTGCATGTGGTTATATAAGATGTAATTAAAATATGCCATTATAATATAATACACAGCAATTCTTCTTCATTGCCATGTTTGAACTAATTCTTTTAAGTATTTGCGATCAAAAATGCATATGTGATAAGGCTCGCAAGGCTATATGGAAAAGCATGTGAAAACAACTGCAAAGCAACTTACATATATGCTGTTTTACTTTTAAAAAAAACTTTAAATAAACAATTTAAGTGAAAATTCAAACAGTTCCTGGCAGTCTCTTTCTCTCTCTCTCTCTCTCTCTCTCTCTCTTTTCTTACCTCATGTTCTGATTTTGCAGCTCCAGTGTTCTTAACTTTTTTTTTTTTTGCACTTTGGCTATAAATATTGTATCCCTTTATTTTTGATAATAAACTGACTACACACTGCTCACTGCTCTTTTGTTTCCTCTGTTGCAGGTTCTTTCTTCTGCTCTGACAAAGCAGGTTTTCTCCCCTGCAATCTCTCATTAACACAAAGAACTTGTCTTTTGCTTTTTGTCCCCTTCTTTGTAAAACCGGTGACATCTTGATATGAGCACTGAGCGCTGACACTCCGCTGACGAGGAATGACGGCGACAAGTGTGGCATGGAATCGGGACGCACTCTGTCTTAATGAGCTGCCATACAGCCCGAGTCCCCTTCCACCTGCGATGACAGTTTCTTTTCTCATCTCTTTGTTCATTTTACAGCTGACTTCTGTCTGCTTTGTCATATGCCTTTTAATGTTCTGCCTTTAAAGGAGAAATAATCAGTAGTTATACCATGCACTTAAACAGTCCACACAATAGCTGTGCGGATTCCGATTTTTCAGCGATACCTCAACACCGACACCTGCTTCTGTCCATGAGTGTGTGACCAACCTGTGGGAAAGCAGCCTTGTGTGATAAGCGACCTTGTCTCTTTGGCCTACATTATCAGCAGTGTGCCATGGAGAGGGTCCACTAATGCACACTAATCCTCCAACACAATGACCCCAATCCCTTAAATCTGTCAATAGGGAAGCTGATGCTCCAGATTAGAGATCCTGCTGCAATGATACGCAGAGACTCTACTCATGTCTTGTTGTTGGCAAGAAAAAAACTTACATGGTCACTTCTTTATATGCAAAGCTGTCTCCAATGTCCATGATAATGCAACTGGAATTATTACCCACCCCCAAACACCGCCCCAAGGAGGTTATGCTTCTCACCCACGTCTGCTGGTCTGTTTTTGTCTGTTTCTGTGTGCTAGCAAATACACAAAAACAACTGGGCAAAATTACACAGCACTTGTTGGGTGGATGGGTGGTAGTGTTGGCTATCCATTTAAGTTATCAAAGTTTACCTATTATTTTTCTTGCCTTTCAGCGCTGCCACTTCTGTGCCACTTCTCTACACATATCGCACATACATACATATATTGTATTTTAATTCCATTATTCCATTTCCATTCCACTATTATGTGTGTGTATATACATACATACATACATACATACATACATACATACATACATACATACATACATACATACATACATACGTACATACATACATACATTCATACAAACATTCAATGTGTATGTATGTATATGTGTATATACATACAATATAAATAGCATACCTATTATTTATATTGCCCTTCAGTACTGCCACTTCCCTACACATATTGCACATACATATGTATATTGTATTTTATTTTCATTATTCCTTGAACTATTAATGGGGTCTTTCTATGTGGAGGTCGCATGCTCTCCCCGTGTCTGCGTGGGTTCTCTCCGGGTACTCCGGCTTCCTCCCACCTCCTAAAAGCATGCTGAGGTTAATTGGTTATCCCAAATTGCCCGTAGGTGTGCGTGTGAGTGTGAGTGGTTGTCTGTCCTTCATGTGGCCCTGCGATGAGCTGGCGTCTCGTCCAGGGTGTACCCCGCCGCTCGCCCATTGCCAGCTGGGATCGGCTCCAGCACGACCGCGACCCGGAATAAGCGGAAGACAGTGAATGAATGAATGAATGAATGAACTATTTATATGCAGTATATATATATATATATATTTAAATTAAGTATAACTATTTATTTGTATTGCCTTTGAGTACTGCCACTTGTATTTTATTTCCATTATTCCTTGAACTATGTACGTGTGTCGTGTTCGAAAATAATTTATGGGGTTCTTTACCTTATCTACACATCCTACATCCCACCAACAAGTTTCATGAAAATTGCCTCGCTTTTTTTTAAAAAATAATCCTGTCGACTGGCAGACAAGCATAACAGGTGAAAACATGACCTCTTCGCCTGAGATTTCAAAAAGCCACAGCGTTGCAGTGAATAAGATATAGTAAGGACCAGTGTTATTGTTGCTTCATTGTTGTCATACAGGCTATGAAGCTCTTATATCTTAATGACTGTGTCTGCACCTTAGAGTTCTGAATTCTTATGAATTCTGTATGATACAGCAGGTCAGGCCGTGATGCACCACAGACGCAGCTGTGAATCACTGCTTATCTCCAAGGGGAGTTTGTTTACTTTCCCCACCGCTGCCGGACGGATAAATTGACTTGAAAGGGGGAGGATGTTTACACACATACAAAAGTGCTCGGGCCTGAAGGTAAAGAATTTGGAAGAAAGTTATTAAAATTGCTTTTATCAGCTCTCTAAATCCAGCCGACATCGTCGTGCAGCAGGGAGTGATGACGAGGCGTGTTGTCATATCCCAGCTGCCAATTTCTGAGGTGCAGCAGGGCATCAGATTATCTTGGATTCTTTAAACTGGGGGAGGCTGTTTATGCATCACAGCTCTTGGAATGTAATTTCTAGACACGTCGCTCTGGTCACTCAGAGACACAGGAGGGAGGATGGAGGGTGGCAAAAAAAGAGATAAATGAGCATGAGTGATCATATCCAAGACTCTACCTTGAGAATGCACCTATAATGTTTGCAGGATTAGGGAAAACACACAAATCACTTCCTCTTTTTGCCTTTTCCCTTAGTCTCAAAATAGTTGTTTTGTGGACCAATAAAAGCTGCAGCAGCACTGGATCACATCACTGGCAGGCACATTGAGCACCGCACTCTAAATCTGACATCCCGCCGAACTGACTTTAGTCTTAACTCACGTTCAATAGTAATTTAACATAATCAAATCCTACGGATTCATAGCAGAGTATGAGCCCATAATCCAAATCAGTCACAAAGCTTTCCTGTGAATGATTCTTTGCTCTCTAAATGCTTTTAATAAAATGAATTAAATACAAATTCGACTCCGACAACTGTATCCATTTTTATTTATTATTAGGATCTCATAGGAAATACACATCACATTTTGGTTTATAAATAAGAGGACGTTACATAGAAAAGGCAACGTCATTTGACATTCCCACATGAAAAAATGTTACAGTTGAATACTGTTCTCTAGTAAAAGAAAAAGACTGAACATTTCTACATATTGTTGAACCAGGCCCCCCTGCAGAGGCCAATGGTAAGTCGATTAAAAAAAAAAAAATCAGAAACAATGTCCACTTCAGACTCTGCACAGACTACATTTGCATAGAATGCATTTGATTTACATAAATTTTGGCGAAGACTGCTGTGACAGATTGCTCAAAATAGCCTGATAAATGTAGCATGTTCTCTGACAAATTGCACAAACTTCAGGTATTCTCAAGAGGAATCCTAGAAAAAAAAAAACTGTACAAAAGGCTGGAAAAGCACAGAATTTCTTACAAGTAATAATCCCTCCCATACTGCATTTGCTCTGACATCTCACAATATCTTTCTACAAGGGCGACAATTGTGTACCAAAGTAAAAGGAAAAAAATCATTAGTTTGAGTTAGAAATGTAGATAAACATATTTTATTTACAGGCCTCTGCCTGTTTATATACAAGCATATTGCATTTATTAAAAATTAAAATGTACCCAGTGTCTTTTATGGGTACACGCTTTCACTATACTTCTCCAATATAAAATGTCTTTTATGTAATCTCAATAAATATGTCCTTCCATGTGATTTGTCTTTTCTTCAATCGCGCTCACACAGACACACAAACACACACACACACATGCTCCAAAGAGCTCACTGGGGCTCTCCAAGAGGTGTAACCACAGGCCATGGCATGTCAGGTAATGGCACATGTGGCTCAACGGGGGCCGGCTGCTGTTGTGTCTGCTGGTTGGTCCAGTTAAAGTCCACGCCATTCTTCTTCAGTGCATTCAAGTGCTTGATATCCAGCGTTGTAAAAGTAGTGAACTGGACCTGGTTCCTCTTGCTGGTTGGGGAGTGAAGCGGCTCACTACGGTGTGGCCTTGCCAGCAAAGTGGCTGAACGGTTCGCCATGGGGTCGATTACCTTTCCGTGTAGCAGCTGCTGCTGGGAGCTTGTCCTGCTGCGGCCCAGCGTGGCAGTTCGTTCGGGGACAGCTGGGACACTCACAGTGGGCAGGGTGCTCTCCATATCACTGTGGCCCATAGAGTCAATGGAATGACGAGACTCCAGAGGATGATGGGACTCTCGTTTCAAGGTTGACACTTGAGAGGGGGCACCAGGGACTGAGGGGCCGTGACTGTTGCTCCCCAGCCACACCCAGTCATGCTTATGATCCTGTGGGTCCCCGCTGGGTGTTGGTCCTGCCTTTATAGGGGTTTTGTGATTCCGAAAACAGAGCTTATACGATGCACAGTTGAGCAAGAAACCCAAGATAGCTACACAAGAGACACCCAGCAAAGCATACATGCCAACGTCCAAGTCCGACATGGCTCGGAACGTCCGAATGAGGTCGCTTTCAATTAGTTTTGGAGTTTTGGATTTTGGTGCCTCTTTCTTGGGAGTCACATCTGCTTTAGGAAAGCCTTTGTTAGGAGGTGAGTTTGGGTTGTCGAGCATGCTTCCATAGTTTCTCTTCTGCCCTTCTCCTCTACTCACCACCCCAGCTGTTGTATGAGCAGGTCTGGCAGTGCTCAGTGGTGTGTTTGAGCTGGGTTTGCTCACTGTTGTAGTCATGGGAATGGCAAAGTATGGGGTGCCTCTGGTACCTTTGGTGGCAATTGAAGTCCATGCAATACGTGGCTGAATGGTTCTTGTTAAAAAAGCAGCCGAGGTGGTAGTTTCTGTCAGCGCTGACCCACGCCGGTCATGAATTGTCCTCCTGACAAACCATTTATCCACATCTGTCATAGCACGCTGTGATGTCACTGATGTTTTAACCTCTCCTGAAACTTCTAACACAGCCCCATCACCATCTTTACTTCCTTCAACCCCGCCATCGCCACCACTTCCTGCTGCTGCTCTGCTGCCACTCTGGAAGTTGATCTTGAGGAGCCCTGTGCCAACTGCCAACTTGCTCTTCCTTTTGGACTTCTGGCATTCCTCGCAGATCCTCAGCTCGACTCTCACTAGCGCCCCATGGCCCTCACCTTCCCCTTCTGCTACTATAAACGTGGACTTTGGGGTGCGGCGTACTGTGGCCACTCCCTCATCTGGGGTAGAGACTGTTAAAGAGTAGATATTGCGGTCAAAGAGCTCGAGTGGGGTGACGGCACCATCGCTAAACTGCACCCAGCAGCTGACCACAGCTTCCTGAAAGAGAGTAAAAAAAGAAAAGAAACAAAGAAACAAAGAAAGAAGGAGAAAAAGAAAGACAAAAGAAAGAAAAGGTTGACAGTGAGAGAAGCAGGTCAGCACGCATGCAAGAAATCAATATTCCCCCCTGCCTTGACTGTGGGACATATTCCCATGATTGTTAATAACACTAAATTGCCTATTCTAATTTCCCTATGATTAGACTCAGTAGAGCGCCATTGCACCAGAGATTACAGTCCTTGCAAGTCATTGTGTTACATATAATTTAACCAAAGTGGATAAAGAGAGTGTGAAAGAAGTCCTTCAAGCAAAAACAAAGGGCAGGGGTCCTAATACGAGTAGAATTAGCCAATCCAATCACAGTAATACACAATGACCTACTTCCTGTTGCTGATGTGAGCCACTGGGTCGCCACAGACCTAACCTACATTTTATCTTTGATTACATTATGAATCGCCTTGAGCAGAACATTAACAGCCTTCTATGATAGACACAATTGCGCTGGGCATCTGTACTGGCATGGTCAAAATAGTTTTTTTATTGACAGGGCCAGACCAGCCACGGTGACGGCGTACCGGAGGTAAAGTGAGCTGTCTATCCAACCACTATGGACTCCCTAATTGCTGCCCTATGCCTGTGCCGGGAGCAGGTTTAAAATGGGCAAGCTGCCATGCCTAAATGTGTGTGAGCTTTTAAAGTGATCATCTGTGCACCCTGTCTGCCTCCTCTGCTCCCTCTCACAGCATGCGAACTGCAGATGATAGTCACAGCTGCCAGCACAATGAGTTAACATTCTGAGGGACAAAAAGGAAAACACAAACGTTATTACACCCCCCCAGGTCTTTGTTGCTCAAATAAACCCTGCTTTGCAATTCCTGCAATTCAATTCTTCTCTGTTGAGGCCCATAATATTGCTTGAAAATTTAGGGTACCTGAGTAATACACTGTTTTAGCCTGGCAAGTTAAAAGACCAATTTTAAAGCTCTCTTCACAGGAGGTGAAGACAAACTGTTTTAAATGATACTGTTTGTGGTGCCTGCTGCTTCTACTGGCTGTGCAGGAGGAAAACTTTCATAGACAATTCTATTTGGACTTATACAACTTGAGATGTGGCCTTTTGTGGTTAAAGCTGAAAACCATTTTGATACAAGACGCAGTGACCATGTGTCGCTATGACATTTGTGTGTTATTAGGTTTATGTATTAATGCCCATTAATGACACATTTCTTTAAAAGATACCATATGTAGAGCTCCAAACGGACAAAAACCTAGCAACAACCTAACAACCCAGTGACAACCTAAACAATAGGTTAAAATGGTAATGAATCATCATCTTATTGGTTTCTATAATTGATTTCCCCACTTGTGTGGATCCTAGAGAGATAAGCTGCTAACGTTGTAGTGACGAATAAAGATCTAAATAACTCATTAAAGAGGGCGACACGGTGGGCCTGGGATCTTTCTATGTGGAGTTTGCATGCTCTCCCCGTGTCTGCGTGGGTTCTCTCCAGGTACTCCAGCTTCCTCCCACCTCTAAAAGCATGCTGAGGTTAACTGGTTACTCTAAATTGCCCATAGGTGTGAGGGTGAGTGGTTGTCTGTCCTTCATGTGGCCCTGCGATGAGTCAGGGACTCATCCAGGTTGTACCCGGCCGTTCGCCCGTTGTCAGCTGGGATTGGCTCCAGCACGACCGCGAGCCGTAATGAGATGAGATAACTAACTAAAGGCCTGCAAGTCAAGACTGCTCAATGAAAGTAGTGTATTTTTTTAAATTGCAAGTGCCTACATCCAGCTCACAGCAATCAATGGTACATTTCTAATTTCCTTGAGGAAACAATGTTTTATTGATAGTGTCACTTCCCCGTCTTAGCCTCTGTCTAGATTTCAGGTCCCCTGCGCACCAACAAAGTTACCATATTGACCACATAAATCTTTAGGTTTTAATTCCCACCAATCAACTCAGTCATTATCAATGCTGAAGGTTTGATTTGCACGTGGTCAAATTGAAGACCAGCAACACAGAATCATTTTGTTTCTCTACGAGCAGTGCTGGAAGCATTTGGGTCTATGAGGATGGTGATGTTATTTATCCCGTTGCCTTATTATGGATGAATCTGTGAGTGTTTCTAATAAAAGAAGAAAAATTGTCAGTGGAAGTCATTGACAAATGTCAGCGGCTTGCTTGCTGAATGCCACACTAAGGAACACCTTAAGGAATGAGGGGGGAAAAAAAAGTTCTTGAAAGACATGCCTGCACCGGTGGCGGCACACTTAAAGAGGGAAATAGCTTTCAGGTTAAAACAGGCGATAAATAATTGAACAGATACAATAAATACAGTGGGAGCTCTCACCTTTGATACTGAATCACAGTCTACACCAATCGGAATGATTTCAAAGACAGAATTCAGAGGAAAATTGGGAATTTTAGGCCGTGTTTTGATGCTACTAAGCTTGCATGATAAATAAACCATTCCACAACCAACAAGCACGGTTTTATAGCCTCAGGCTGATGTTTTTATCTATAATTATGTTCTATATTTCCCATTAAATAGTCCTCCATTAGTTATAAGGAGATGAGAAAAATGAGCAAGTGTCAAACAAACGATCTTAAAACGAGACAAACGCCATCACTTTCAGTGCTGCCCCTTGCTTTCATGACTTCTGTGTAACAAATTTCCAGTTACTTACCTGTTTGAGCTGTGTGATCGTCTCCCGAGTGGTTGCCACAGCAACCATGGCCCTGTTGCTCCCTGGGCTGAGCTGCAAGGACAGAGAAAGTCCAGAAACCATCTGCACGCCCAGCTCTGTCACACTCACTTTATCATCCACCACCCTGACGCTCCGCTCAGCCAGCACCGAAGAGGTCAGAGGGGACAGCACCTGCAACAAGCCAGTACAAACATCATCTAAGCTGCAAAGGGAGGTATTACCTATCACACACGCACGCACGCACGCACGCACACACACACACACACACACATGCTGTGGCTCACCTGTACAACGGTCGTACCCACAGCCCGTCCCTGCAGCACCACTCCATCCTGCAGCCTGGCTACATCAGGATCTGCCACTTTTAGAGAATAGCGTACAAGGCTAGTCACATCCACCTGCCAAATGAGAGAAAAACATCAAGCGGCATGCAGCAAAAGGAGGAGTGACGTCAAGCCGCGCCACGGTCTTCGACTGTGAAATGTTTTTAACCTGCCAGTCAGGACCCATGAAGTAATCAACAGGCTTCGCCCCAGTCAGCAGGTCTGGCAGCGCCTCAGAATCGGACCGGGCTATGAAGGGTGTGAACACCCTGAGTGTGGAGTGCTGATACTGCAGCATGCAGCCCCTGCCCTTCCTCATCTCTTCCTCCTCATCGCTGTCCCATGTCATCCTGGCACACACAAACAGTCAAACATAATCAGTCGCATACAGTCACTCACAAAACACTGAACTGAATGAGCCGCATCAGCTATTTTCACAAATATCACTGCCTTTATTCTTAAGCTCTTATCTTGGTCATTATAACACGTGTATCTTGTTGGGTTTGCTTTGGAGCAGAAGGAAAAAATCCGGACAGGCAACGTTAACGTCTCAACAACCATGGCTGAAGTGCCCATGAGCAAGGCACCTTACCCCCACCTGCTGCCCAGATGCTGCAACTGCCCACTGCTCCTGTGTGTGTGTGTGTGTGTGTGTGTGTGATGAGCAGATATACTGTGAGAAGGCCGATATCATGGCCTGTTACTGGCAGCTCCTCCTGGCGTCTCTGTGAAGGCTGCCGGGC
>CAAKHG010049811.1:0-11601 GCA_901007715.1 Dactylopterus volitans | reverse complement strand
TTGACAGGGGCATGGTGGCGCTGGAGTGAACACACACACACACACACACACACACACACACACATAGGTGCCTCTTCTTGCCAATTATAAAAATCCACGCCAAGTGTAGCAGTCATGAATGAAGCTAAACTGCAGCCCTCAGAGACAAACACGAGTGCATTAGCATGTGCATTAGCATGTGCATTAGCATGCGCATTAGCATGCGCAGTTGAAAGCGCGCGCGTCGCAGTGGCGTGCCGCCTGGAAGAGGAAGACGCCAATTACCGTTTATGCTCAGAGATGAGACATGAAGCTCTGACTATCAGGTCAAAGGTCACTTGGTCCACCAGGACTTACATTCAATGCTGCTAACGGCTAATTAGCACCGGGCTGGCTGGCGAGGCCTCTCTCACCGCAGTGGAATCAACGCGGCGTCTGAGCCTCAGAGACTGACTCCGCGTGGTCCTCATGGCGCCGTGCCTTCGTGTGTAGCCACGTGAGCCGAGACGCCGCGGGCGTCCAGTCGGCGCTGGTTTCACGTATCATAAAAAGGTCGGTCACGTTTAGTCGCGTCACGATTAAACCTTGAAAACCAGTGAAGCACGTGAACTTCGGTCTCGTGCATGTGAACGTCTCGCGACGCGTTCAAGGACACAGGAAGCGCCGCAGTGCTGCCTGCGTCCTGGTTGGGACTGGTCGCTGACTTCCAACCAATCAGAGTGTGTTTTCCTCTTATCACAAACGTTGAACCCCTCAACTGCTGATGGACTCGGTGAAGTCTGGCCTCAAGTCCACATCCCAAAGCTGACGGTCCCTCCTTTACCGCCCTCATTCGCTACCGGCGTCGGTCCTTCCTGTTGAGCTTCCTGTTAAAGCCAGACCCAAGTATAAAAAACAGAAAGCATCAGCAGCAGGCGCATCCCAGCATGCACCACGACTCTACGAGCCGGCGCCGGGCTGATTGACACCTTTATGTTTAACTGGATCTGAGCTGCGAGCGGTTCCCCTCGCGGCCGGGTCGCGAGCCTTCGCCGCCGTGCACGTGGGCCAGCGGGCCAGCGGCGGGACCAAGCCCGACAGCAGAGGCTCGCCAGATACTCGACGCATCAGCCGCACACACACAGCTGACGAGACGCTGCTTATTTAGCCACACACACACACACACACACACACACAGAGGTACCAATCTGATTCAGATTAAATGCCCCCCCCCGTCCTCGCTGGCTCCGTTCTGTCCTTCCTGCCTCCCGCGTTCCCCGTCCACTCGAGAACGCCAGGAGCTGCATTAGCGCTCGCATGGCGACGCAGGACGGGAGCCTCACGAGGACGTGGATCTGGAGCAGCAGGCATCCTATGCAAATGCACACACACACACGCGCGCACACACACACACACACACACACGCACGCACGCACGCACGCACGCACGCACGCACGCACGCACAAGTCAAACCTGACCTGGAAACTCAGTCTGTCTTTCTGAGCCAATGAGACGCCTCCAGTTTCGGGGGAGACAGTGGAACCATTCACAGGGGCCAGTGAGGCCAGGATAACGCTCTCCCATTGGTCAGAAGTTCCTCGGCAGACTTTTTCCAGCGCCTCAGTGGCCGGACGGTCGTGGCTACCACGCAATTTGAAAAATGCGCTCCCTGCGCTCGGGTCGCAGCCGCGCCAGAGTTTGATTGACAGCAGGCGGAGACCCGCCTCTTCAAGCCTCAGAGTTTGACAGACAGCCGTCACTCAAACGGGGGCCGAGTGTGAGTTCTAACCGGATCAAACTGGTTCATGCGGAGACCACCTAGAGCGCCGGGAGCTTTAACCATGACGGGCGTTGATGGTGGGGTCAGAGGTCACGCCCTCGCGAGGATAGAAGCACACACGTGTCTGAATCCGTGGTGTCATGTGATGACAAAATCACCAATATTTCTGTAATGTTCCTTTATAATTGAATGATTTAATGATGTCAATCATCAGTCCGACCCTGCGTGATTCTCACCTGTGATTGGTCAGGGAGGTCAACAATTAAAGGGTAACACTCTGAACCAATGAGGGCCTTGACCGGCGGGGCGGGGCAGCAGAAGCTCCGCCTTCAGCAGCGTCTGCAAACACTCACACATCCTTCATGATGTAAATCATGGCGGATGACGATAACGAGAACCGACCAATCACTCTGAATCAGCCAATCAGAAATCGGCCTCTGGTCATCTGTTCACCAAAGGTTTCAGCTTTAAATCATTTGGAATATTAAGAATATTATAAGAGCAAAAGCTTTGATAAACCTCCATAATTTATGTGCAGCACACGTGGAGAGGGGGCGGAGCTTCGTGCTGCCCCAACGGCCTCGTCTCATATCTGGCATGACGTGCGGCACATAAACGTCCGATTCTGACCATGCGATAGCTGTCAGCTCAGTAATCTCGCCGCTATTGTGAAGCCCGGGTCTTAAGATGGACGCGGCAGATGACAGCGGCGAGGAAGGCGGGGCCTCAAAAGCGCCAGCCATCGAGGTGGCGCCGAGACCGTGGAGGTTTGACGAGCTGCTGTCAGTGGGAGCCTGTTTGGCTTAGATCGCTGTGTGTGTGTGTGTGTGTGTGTGTGTGTGCGTGCGTGCGTGCGTGCGTGCGTGCGTGTGTGTGTGTGTGTGTTCATCTCCTCTTCCTTCTATGAGCTCATGCCAAAATAAGCTCATTACCATCACAGGAGCCGAGGCAGGAATTCAGAAATTCATTAGCTCAACCGTCTCGCTTCTCCCCCTGCAAGTGTGTGTGTGTGTGTGTGTGTGTGTGTGTGTGTGTGTGTGTGTGTGTGTGTGTGTGTGTGTGTGTGTGTGTGTGTGTGTTGGTGCTGGCTGCAGGCACTCATACCCACTCCTACCTGCTCCTCTGTCATGGCTGCTCCTGCTCTTGTGAGGCTGAATGGAAACGTTCCCTCGTCGCCGGGCTGAAGGTTGCAGCCGCTGCAGCCTGAGCAGGCGAGGCGCAGGGCGGCGAAAAGCGCCGGAGCCGCTCGAGTCAACTCAGCCCGGACGGACTCTGTGAATACATCAGTGTGTTTCAGAAATAGAATGCGAGAGACCAGATGCGAGATCTTTCTCATGGCTCCTTTCCTGCCTTTTCACTTGGCGTCAATTACACCATGATCTCCGCTCGGCCTTGGGGTCCAGCCGAGAGGCCTCAAGGCTCCTGCGTGACTGCGATTTCCGTCCAGAGATGTGTAAACGTTTATACTTATATATCTTTCAAGTCACCTCTGAACTGTTTGTACTGTAAAAAAAGTGAAGCCAAAACAGCTCCGTCTCCCCCTGGTGGCTGGCTGCAGTATAGCTGATAAAACCCCGCCTCCTCCACTTAAGTGGGCGATATGAAGGTTATTAGATATAATGAAGGTTATTAGATATAACCTTCATATCGTTGTTGATGTCTTCGTATCAAAGGTGGTTTCAGTCACTTCAGGTATTCACATTTGTTTGTTCAAGTGTTCATTTTTCTGCTAAGTTTGGTTTGATCAGATATTTGATGCTATAAAAAGGGGGCGTGGCTATGCTTCTACCCAGTCGCTGCTCATTTATGGTCTGCGGTTTTATGCGGTAGCTGCTGACTCGATTCAGATTTAAGATGTTAACCATTTTTCATCTCCTGATGGTTGCGCGCTCACCACCAATCATCACCAGCGCTGCCGCGGGTCAGTGGGATGATTTATGATTTTCCAAGACGAAACCGTTTGACACCACTCGAACGCATCCCGGTTTCGGAATCAAACAACTGCAGATTAATTTTATTTTCCGAGCCATATTACCGCTCCGGAGACGTCGCAAATATTAATAGTCGCTAGCGGTCCGGCGCGCTGACACCAACCCATCTGAAGTGAGCGATTGTCCATCAGCCTGAATAATGAGACGGGTGGAAGCTTCCAGCGCTGAAGATGAAGCGCTCTGAACACTGACGGCGTCATTTACTGCACGGCCATGAATCAGCGCTAAAGCATATCTGTTGCTCCTTTAAATATGGTGCAAGCTGGAGACGCTAAACATGATTTAGTATCAGATATCGTCAGTTTAAAAGCATCTTTTTTTGGTCTCTGAGCACCTTCACGCCCACCTGCTTCTGTCTAATGGAGCTGAGTCACATGAAGCTGCCAGAAGATGGTGATTATACGAGGCTTTTTATTCCCGTATTCTGCCAAATAGCTTCACCCCACATGACCGTCGCTCCTCCTCAGCGGAACGACAGGTTAAAAACCGTCTCGCTGCTCGCGGCGCTTTGACCTCGTGTTTATCATTTACAGCTGGACCGCTTCCTCTTCATGTTTCGGGTCGCCGCGCGCGAATGGCAGACGGCGAGGAGGTCGCAGTTGCGGGAGAGAAGGTAAGAAGCCACGTAAGAGCAGAAGCGCTCAGCCCGCCCACCACCACGACCACCACGACCACCACGCCACGCTGGGCGCCGCACATTACGTCACGCCTTCTCGCTAACCAAACATTAGCTTGCAGTTCGTCTATAGTGTTGCTAACCTAACGTTAGCTTGCAGTTCATCTGTCTTCTTGCTAACCAAACGTTAGCTTGCAGCGGGGTGTCGAAGCTCAGCGGTGATCACAAACACTGGACCTGTGGTTGGTCTGTAGTTGTCAGGCACTCCGGGTGCAACATTTCCTCACCTCAGCTCGCTGGTCTGAATATTTTCCCTCAGTTCCTTTCTCGCCATTTCCCATCTTAAAGGCACAACGACTCACTGATTTGCTGAGAAAGTGATCTGCTGATTAATGGATGATGAAACTGATCATTAGTTGCAGCTCTACTGAGCAACACATTCAGAGGCAACGTGGAGAAGCCGCCAGACTGTGAAAACATCACTCGACAGTTTTGTTTACAGACGCCTAAAAATGGGAGGCAATTTTCTTCAAACTGAAATGGCAGATGGATTCAAGCGCCGTCGTTACCAGCAGTAATAACACCGCAGATTGGCTGCTCGCAGTCGTCTGAAGGAGGCGACTGACAGGAAGGACGTTTGACTGCCGGCTTATGTTTAGAGTCACATGTGCAGCAGCTCAGCTGGGATGCAAACATGCAACACAGGGCAAGAAAAAGTACTCCTGAGTACTACAGCAATCAGGAAAGGACAAGCAAAGTACTGCAAAGAAAAAGAGAGATGTCTGACTGCCAGTGGGTACTGGGAGCGTAAGAAGAAGGGATGTTGTGATGCAGCTTGAGGCGTTTCATCAGTTATGTACGCGCGTAAATAGCGTTATTGAATACGTGGTCCTGTCAGTCCTGGTGGAGCCGGCCCAAAGGCTCGGGGATCGTTTACCAGGGGGTGGCGGACTGAAGAGGGCGGGGTCAGGAGTGACGGGGCGTGGGACCGATGACCTTCTGCTCAGTCCGAGCGGACCTGCAGCCTCCCAGCCGCTGTGGTGTTGTTATCGTGGAGGAGGTCTGGGCGCCCGGGTCCCCGCTACCGACTCACTGAGCCCCCGCTGTTTTTGACCCGGCTGCTTGTCTTTCACGCGTCTTCCTCGATTGGTTCCTCTGGTTCCGCCAGGCAGGCCAGTTCCGAGAGGCTCTCAGTTCAGCTGCGTTCTGAGGGGCAGCGCCCAGGACCCAAACCCGAACCTCCCCGGGTCAGCCAGCCAGCTTCTGGTGTGCCTGTGTTGCGATGGTTGGAACAGTCGCATCCCCGATGCACCTGGTGATGTGAGGTGACCTTGACCTTAACGACTGTCAGGTGACCTTGACCTTAACGACTGTCAGGTGACCTTGACCTTAACGACTGTCAGGTGACCCTGACCACTGTCAGGCGACCCACAGGTGACGCCAGCGGCTCTCTAGGCATCAACGATCCCACCGTGTTAAATACTTTGGTCTCCCTGCCAACCAGTCGGAGCATGAGGGGAAACATCTCAGACAGAATGAGAGCCGGTCCTTCTGCCCCCCCCCCCTCGGTGTTTCCCTGCACGCCGGCCATGGCGGCGGCTGCAGGAATGAAGCTCTCAGGTCGTCCGGCTCGTCCTCTCAGCACCGGGTCTCAGATGTCTTGCAGGGAAAAAATTGGAGAAAAGTCAAAGGAGCTCAAGAATGGACCTTGATTTTGGTGGTGAAAAAAAGGCCAAAGGTCACAGGAGCTCACGGAGCACATGTTTGGCCTCATGTCGCATGCTGATCCTGACACGCTGCCGCACAAACGTGGAAATGGGAGGAATGGTGTGACATTTTCTAAAAGGTTAGGGTTAGGGTCTTCTTGCGATTGGCCCTGCTCTGGTGAGTATTTCTGGAACATCTGGGGGGAATTTCTTCCCTCAGGCTCGAGGAGAAGTGATTTGCTTTGGTGGCCAAAGGTCAGAGGTCACTGTACCATCAAAAAGCGTGCGTCTGGTCCTAAGTCAGATGCTGCTGATGACAAACGTCCAACAGGATAAAATGACGATAGTTTTCTGCTCTCGGTGCATTTAAAGTCACTCATTCAAAGCCTCGCTACGTGTCTGATGGGCAGGCCTGGATGTTAGCTGCGTCCTGATTGGCTGGTGGAGGGGAAGCGTTCTGGTTATGTCTGGGGCAGCTGGCTGATTCCTCGCCTCCCGCCGTGATATAAATCCTGTCTGAGAACTGTGTTTTTCCACGTCTTCCGCGCGTAGCGCCTCGTTTCCAGGTAACGTAATAACCCCTCGCCGCAGCCGATTTGCCGTCTGTGTCTCAACTTTACATATTTAAGAGTCGCGACAGGAAGTGGCGGCGGCTGCGTTTACAAACAACAAATCCGTCCGCTCATCCTGATGGACGGCGGGCGCGTTGCCGCAGTTGCTTCCTCTCAGGTGTTTTGTCCCACTTGTGTTATCGGTGGCTGAAAGCTGCTGGCGCATCGGCGCCGCTGCGGCACCCGTCTGTTCCCGCCCCTTTTTGTTCCCCGGCCCGCCGCCGCCGTCAGACGGGATTCCACGTCTAATCGCTTTCACCCTCCCGACCCACCGCTGCCTGGTACGACCCTCCGCCTCGACGCTCACCTCCTCCCATCCCCTCAAAGGCGGCGGCGGCGGCGGCGGCGGCGGCGGCGGCGGCGGCGGTGGCGGCAGGCGGCAGCGGCAGGCGGCAGCGGCAGGCGGCAGCTGCAGGCGGCGGCGTTCAGCGCTTCCTGTGTAACTGGAGGGTAATTAAAGTGGAAGGATGACACAGTTTTCCGGCGTCCCGGCCTCCCGCTGGCAGTTTGGCTAACAGGACTAATTCCACAGTCTAGAGGAGGTGATGATGTGCTTTTCTTTAGATGATCGTCTTGAGAAGACGTCTTAAAGCTGCAGTTCCTGAAACCAGGAGCAGCAGAGTTTGACACTCCAGCCTGAGTAACTTTCAAAAGTAACTTTAACCCTCAATCACATTCCTCCTGTAACTGTATAACATCCATCCTGTAATGTGAAATCAAACTATATCCACATTTTCTTTTCACAATCCTGACATTTGTGCCGTGGTGATTCGCTTCAATGAGTCATGTGACTATAATTGCAAATTAGAAACAGCAGTGAAGAAGCTTCTTGGTGACTGAAACTCTTCTCTGGTGTCTTGTTGGCGGCACCAGAGTTGCAGGTGAAACGGTCGCCACAATATTCACACCTGCTCATGAAAAGTGTTCCGGCTCTGCAGGTGCTTGGAGGTGAGTCTGCTCCTTATCAGTCGGAGTGAGACCTCTTCCTTCATGATGATGCATATAGAGGATCGTGGCGACCACAGCGCACTTCCTGCCTCGCATCTATGGGAAAACAAACATAGCCGGCTAGCATCCGTGCTAACGAGCGTTCATAAATGGAACCATGGATTCAGGCCGAAGAAGAAGCGCCGGAACCACACAGCTGCCGGGAGGTTAAAGGAAAGCGGCCGACTCTGCCAATCACGTGCGCCGATGCGCGTCACATGTAGCGGTCGTGCTGCGTTGGCGCGGCGAGCTGGCGGCCGCTGATGGACGCGTGAGGACAAATCTCCCGGGCCCGTCACCACATCTTCAGGTTTTGCTCAAGGACTCCTCAGTCTCGGCGACCCGGAATCAAACCTTCACACCGTCCCTGCTGAGCCGCGCCGCCTCCTGTCAGGCTCGGCTGTGATTGGCTGGGGCTGCTCCAGACGCGAGCGGTAATCAATCACGGCGCCCGCTGGTCTGCTTTCTCCGCCGGCGGCTTCCTGCGCCTGTGAGGAGCGAAGGCGATCTGGTTCCGCAAGCACCCGGGACCCGGAGCAGATGGAAGCCGAGCCGGCTCCCTGGCAATCACTGGCTTTAGTGTTTCTGAAAATACGCCCCACAGGTACGACGCTCCGCTCGGGCCGTTTATCGACTCCCGCTGCGGGGAGTTAATCTCAATCTCCGCTCCCGCGGGATGCAATCATATTTCAGCTTTCGCCGTTAGACATGATTGACTGCAGCACGGAGCAGAAATGGGAGGGGCATGCTGCACGGCGGCGTGGTGACGGACTGCTAATGAGCTGCATTAGCCCGGAGATGAACTCCCTCCGCTGACATGTGCGGAAATGAGGCGATTAGCGTGTTATTACTGAGATAAACAGCGGACCGCCGTTATCGCGCCGCAGCATCCATCTGTGACATCACGACGTCACACATGAGCCTGCGTGCGCGCTTCAGAGCGCGTGCGGAGCGCGGCGCACCGGAGGAGCACAATCTTTGGTTCCAGCGATGGATGCAGGTGAGTAGAAATATTTGAGCTGATTACGGAGCCGCAGGTGGGTTTTTCCGTTTTGTCCTCAACTTCTCGACCTTCACTCAGACCGGCGCGTCCGCCTGCTTCACCGCAGAGGACCGCCACCTCAGGTCAGCATCTGCATGTCTGAACGTGCTTTCATTGGTTGATCCGGTTAAGGTGGACCCCAGTCTGTTTGCCTCAGTCAGCGTCTGCCGGTCCCGGTCCTCAGGGCCCCCAAACCTACCTGGTTTAGATGTCTCCCTGCTCCAGCACAGCTGATTCAAATGAGCTGATGATGAGCTCAGCATTGGAATCAGACCTGTCGCAGCAGGGACACATCTGGAACGTGTAGGGCAGGGGGCCCCGGGGACAGGACTGGGAAGCACCGGTCCAAAACATGTAGGATGGGGGTCCCCGGGGACCAGGACTAGGAAACACTGGTCCATCCACCGAGGCGAGCGCCACGGCGCCGCACCGAGGCGAGCACCGAGGCGAGCACCGAGGCGAGCACCGAGGCGAGCGCCACGCCGCCGCACCGAGGCGAGCGCCACGCCGCCGCAGCGAGGCGAGCACCAAGGCGAGCACCAAGGCGAGCGCCACGCCGCCGCACCGACGCGAGCGCCACGCCGCCGCAGCGAGGCGAGCGCCACGCCGCCATCTCGGCCTTTAAGCGCTGGAATCGGGTCTGTTCCTGAAAGTTGTTAATGAGCGATCGGATGGAGTCAGACCGTCGGTCTCCGGAGACGCCGCGATCGATGAAACACCTTTACATCACCGCCGCCGCCGGTCCACTTCCTCGCGCTCTCCGAGCCGAGCGCCGCTGATGAGAATCTAATAAATGACGGCGGTGAAGGAGGGAAGGAGGCGGCGTGCGACACGGAGGTTAAACGGGGCGCCGGCGGCTGGAGATTGAGGGGATTGGCGAGTTTTTAGCCTGCAGGTCCGCCGCCGCCGCCGCCGCTGCCACCGCTGCAATAATTGAATTAGTTCAAAATCAGACCAGATTGAAGCAATTTCCACTCAACACACACACACACACACACACACACACACCCACACACACACACACACACACATATTAACACACACACACACGCGCAGGCGTTTTGGGGGAGATGCGTTCCTCCCTTCATCTCTTTCATGAGCGAGAGGCTTCAGAGGATAAGCGTGAGATCAAACACAGAACCAGTTAAACCACAGCAATTACACTATCCACCTGAGGGGGGGTGGGAGGAGGGGCAAGAGGGAGAGGAGGGGCAGGAGGGGGGCAGATAAAGAGTGAGAGTGAGAATAAGTGTAATGAGAACAGATTGCAGATCAGGAATACAGAGCACTGCTGAATTAAATGGGTTTTGGGAGACGGGGATTGTTCAGGTAATGATTGAGTGTGTGTGTGTGTGTGTGTGTGCGTGTGCGTGTGCGCGTGCGTGCGTGCGTGCGTGCGTGTGTGCGTGTGTGTGTGCGTGTGCGTGTGTGTGTGTGTGTGTGAGTGAGTGATGGGGTTTATTTTTTTTGTAAAGAAACTGTTTGTGTCTGGTTTGTTAATGGCACACAACAGAGTGTGTGTGCGTGTGTGTGTGCGTGTGTGTGTGCGCGCGCGCGTGTGTGCGTGCGTGTGTGTGTGCGTGTGTGTGTGTGCATGCGTGTGTGTGTGTGCGTGCGTGCGCCCAGCAATGATAAGAGCAGATGGAGAGCGTAACTAATGAACTCAACATTTCAGTGTAACATGATTACTGGCCTCCGTCTGAGCGCGTGCGGTTTTGCATTTAAGATGATATTGAAATATACATGAATGTATGAAATGTTTCTGTCGGTGCGACGTGACGGCGACGCCAGGCCGGTTTGATCTGCTGTGGCGCCGTTGCTATTTGTTCGTTCAATGGATGTGAGATTATTTTTAAACATTAATAACAGTAATAATCGGATGGAACAAGAGGTGGACTGGATGCCAGATACAAAGTGGATATATATATATATATATATATATATATATATATATATATATATATATATATATATATATATATATATATATATATATATATATATATATATATATATATATATATATATATATATATATATATATATATATATATATATATTCAAAAATCTTAAAAGGTTTAACAATGTCATGTGCAATATGTTTGGGTTTATTTCCACATGATGGGGAATAAATTTGATGATTTTTGATAGACTTTCAACCATAAAAATGTTGATTTATTACTGATACTCATATGATTTAACACTGATGCTCATATGATTTATTACTGATCCTGATTCAGTACTGATAATAAAGCTGATTTAATCCTGTGGTGCAAACCTTCCCCTCTGACCAGCCTTGCGTCCTGCGTACTGATGCAGCGGCTGATTAACACTGGTGGTCACGTGACCCAGAGCCACGCCCCCTGACCTTGCCTCTGCGCCGGCGTCCCTCCACACTCATCACGCCACCGCCGCCGCCGCCTTTTCTTTGACGCTGTGCGCCGCGTTCCTGCTCCGCTTTCCTGACTTCAAATTCCTGCCAACCTGTAATCTTCCCTGTCAGGAGCAGAATGTCATTCTCACAGTGTGGCACACACAAACACACACACACACACACACACGCACGCACGCACATGCACACGCACACACACGCATACACACACATACACAGGCATACACACATGCCTAGAGATGAGACTCAGATGTCAGCTGAGAGAAATGGCCGCCATCACAGCTCAGCAAGACGGGATCGCCGCCGACTCCCCCCGACTGCGTCTGCGTCTGCGTCTCGGAATCTTTCTGGATCAAACTGTTGCTGTGCTGCTGTATTTTAAAGGGGAAAAAGAGGAAGAAGAGGAAGAAGAAGAAGAAGAAGAGAGGCGTCATATCTCACTTACTCAAACAGAGATTGTGTGTGTGTGTGTGTGTGTGTGTGTGTGTGTGTGTGTGTGTGTGTGTGTGTGTGCGCGC
>CAAKHG010049810.1:10314-29668 GCA_901007715.1 Dactylopterus volitans | reverse complement strand
CGAGACCGAGCTACGGCCGGCGACTCCCTCATGTCTGGAGGTAGGCGCTGTCCCATTGTGGGGGCTTCGGCACCGTTTGAACACTAATGAAGGACGGCGTCTGTTAACAAGCCGCCGCCGCGCGTGGCCGCACGCGGCGGTCTGCAGACGCCACACGCTGCGCGGCGGACTGCAGACCGCCGCCGCGCGTGGCCGCACGCTGCGGTCTGCAGACCGCCGCCGCGCGTGGCCGCACGCTGCGGTCTGCAGACCGCCGCCGCGCGTGGCCGCACGCTGCGGTCTGCAGACCGCCACACGCTGCGCGGCGGCGGTCTGTGGATTGCAGACCGCCGCCGCGCAGCGTGGCCACGCGTCTCCTGTCGCTTCCTGTGTCGTGGTATCTGTTCGTGGAACTCACCTCAACATGAAGGGAATTTTTCATCATCGACATGAAAACGGGTCCCGTCGCCAAGAGGATGTATAGAAGCATAAGTGTATTTCTGTTTGTGTTTTTAATGTCGTGGAGCTTGAAACTCTGTTGTTATTTATGAGTCACTCGGACAGAATATTTGCACAAATGCAGCGAGTGAAAAATAAAGTGTTTAAAGGGAGACGAACGGCGCTGGTCTGATTCTTTAACGTTGCACCCATGGAGAGTGGCCATGTCGGTGACCAGAGACCAGACTCAGCCAGAAGCAGCGTCCTCATGGTTTTATTGGGCCTGATGTTCAGAGGTCAAAGGTGAAACAGACACGAGGGCTATTGAGGAAAATACAGATGAACATGAGACTTTTTAGAGCAGTGGGACCTTGAAGGACCTTGATGGCCTGTAGGGTCTCAAAAGAGATGAAAAACATGTCAAACTCACATAGTCCACTAGATGGAGCCAACAACCTACACCAGCATTCTTTCACCAGCAAACATCTAAGACGCCTCATAGTCCAGGCTACCAGCTTGTTTCATGGCTCTCTTGGATTGGCTCCTCCCCTTCCCACTCAGGGTTCGGTTGACCCCTCCTCCGGTTTGGCGGCTCTCTCCATGTCGGAGTAGTATTCCAGGGCCCTTCGCACCGGCTCCAGGATATGTTGCTATGACGACACAAGCGTAACCTCCATGAGGATGAGGTGTCACACGAATGATGGTCCGTGTGTGTGCGTGTGTGTGTGTGTGTGTGCGTGTGTGTGAGACCTCCAGACAGGGGAAGAGCTTGATGAGCTGGGTGAAGAGCGGCAGCAGCACCAGCCGGATGAAGTTGGTCTGTGAGGAGGGTTTGGACACCTTGTCCCGGTCCATGAAGGGCGTCACTGGAAGCCCCTTCAGCTTCTCGGTGTCGCTCTGCAGATCAGAACATCGGAGCGGTCGGTCCAGAGCGGTCGGTCACATGCAACATGAGCCGGACTCTCAGTTTCCTGTCTGAACGTCAAGAATAAATTCTGCCAGCAGATGAAACCATATTTAACTTGTAGGAGAAACTTTGCCTCTGCGTCTTTTAGTCAGTGTGACGTCCAATCAGCAGTGAGATTGGCTTTGCTGCCCTGCGAGGACCCAGAGTCTTAATCTGGAATAACCTGAAATAATCTGCCCTGTTCTCACCTGCTTCTGAAGATTGACAACACTATTGCTATTATTTTGAAATGATGTCTTCATCAACGACAAACGCTTGTGTGTCACGCTGCTCCTGTTGTGTCTCTCTCATCATCTCTCTCATCCTGAGGTGCCGCCACTTCCTGCGGTACAAACCTGGTTGAAGAACTCCTGCAGCAGACAGTCCAGCCAGGGCTCGGACACGGCCATGGGCCTCGCCTCGTTGGAGATGTCGCTCACCTTCACCATGATCTTCATCAGCTGTAAACACCAGCAGAGTGAGACAGCCTGATCATGGCGCCCTTCGAAACAAAAGCTGGGCATTCTGACATTCTAATTCTTTTCCTGCTGTCGATCCGTTAAAAAAAAGGAATTAGAGTGGCTCCTCGTTTATCGCGGGAGTTAAAATAACCGGCGGTAGGCGAAATCCCCAAATTATTAGAGATGTTTTAAGGCTGTCAAAGCTTTTCTCAGACAGGTATTAACGTTTTCTCACTTTTCTCACTCTCTTTTATAAACACTCTCAAAGTTCAAACCTTCATAGAAAAATAAGTCCAGTATTATAGAATGAAACCAAAGATCAATAAAAATAAATAGAAATCTAAACGTTTTCCAACAAATAATTATTATGGCTTTTAGAACTAACAAATTTGATTTTAACGATCAACCTAGGAGGTTTTAATAGTGACTCATGAGTATTTCACAGGTCCTCTGACCGTGCCGCTTCGTCCCCGCGCCGCGCGGCTGTGGCATCTTTTTCTACTGGAGGCATCAGTGCAAACATGCAGCACTTCAGAGTCACACTGCTAGCGATCGAAGATTGATGTAAATTTGGCAGGCTGTGCGGGAGACACGGCACGGAGGAGATCGATTGACAATGGTCTCGAGTCACTGAGCCAATCAGGACGCAGAACACAATGCGCTGTTAAAATAAAAGCATGCACTAAAAAATATCTGCAAAACAGCAAGGCCGCGAAAGGTGAACCGTGCTATAGCGAGGGACAACTGTCATGGCAGAATTTGCTTTGATTAATCACGATTAATCGTTTTTCTTCTTCAGACTGAAGCTTGTAATAATGGTTTTTTAAATATGAATGATTTCTCTCAGTCATCAGCTTCTCCTCTGTTGACTGGTCAGCAATGTTTAGCCGTCCAATCAGCTGCAGCGTTACTGATCTCATCACTTTCAGGTTTGGTTATTTGTTCACGAGTGCCACAGTCCTGGGATGTCGCCTGTCGTGGCCGCGTAAACAGTAGACACTTGGGTCGGTGATGAATTTCTTCTTCTGTGGTGGTTAAATTGGTCTTTGCAAACTGTGCAGGTGACTTTAGTTTCCTCCAAAGATAAGTCGCCGTCTTTTTAAAGGTAAAACTTTCCTCCTAAACTCAACAACCTGGTCCTCCTCATCCTCAGCCAGGACGCTTCGGTGAGGCTCACGTCCTCACAGCTCGCTGCTCTCTGCTGCTTCCTCTTCGATGGTTATTTCTTTGTCCGGTGGTCGTCACTGGCCAACATCACAGGAAGTAAATTAAGTGCAACTGCGTCCTCCCTCTTTCAGTGATTTTTTTTTTTTTTTTTTTGCTTTGGCAGCCACATTCATTGTGTGATTTTTTTTTTGATTTAGTTAACGGAAAAATGAAAACCTTAATTGTGACAGCACTGATTTCTTGTTCAGGTCAACAGGTGGAAAAATCAGATCTGTGCTTCACTTGTCGTTGCCTGTTAAAGCACATTAACTGCGAGTGCTGCTGGGAGCGAGCGATGGCTCCGCCTCCTCACCACTTCTTTGTGCTCCTGGTTTCTGAAGTCGAACGCCGGCTGAATGACCTTGAACTTGTTGAGGATTTCGTTGTGTCTCGCCATGTCGGTGGCCAGGATGCATCTGCAAACACAGAAACGTCATCAAAGGACAGAGCGGAAGAGGAGGCGGGCGCGGTGGCGGTGGGCTCGGCGGAAGGCGTGGCGGCAGTGGGCATGATGGCAGGCATGGTAAAGAGTGCCGTGGCAGGCACCGATGTGGTGGGCACAGCGGAAAGCATGCCAGTGGCGGTGCGGTGGCAGGCGCAGGTGGCAGGCCCAGTGGCGGTGCGGTGGCAGGCGCAGGTGGCAGGCCCAGTGGCGGTGCGGTGGCAGGCGCAGCGGGTGCAGCGGGTGCAGCGGGTGCAGCGGGTGCAGCGGGTGCAGCGGCAGGCGCGGCGGCAGTGGGTGCGGTTGCAGGTGGGCGCCGCGGTGGGTGCGGTGGCAGGCGGGTGCGGCAGCGGGTGTGGCGGCAGGTGGGTGCAGCGGCAGGTGCAGCGGCAGGCGCGGCAGCAGGCGTGGCGGTGGGTGCGGTGGCAAGCGCAGTGCGGCGGCGAGTGCGGTGGCAGGCCCGGTGGCGGGTGCGTTGGCAGGCCCGGCGGAGGGTGCAGTGGCAGGCGCAGCGGTGGGTGCGGTGGCAGGCATGGCGGCGGGTACGGTGGCAGGTGCTGGTGCGGCGGTGAGTGCGGTGGCAGGCGCGGCGGCGGGTGCGGTGGCAGGTGCTGGTGCTGGTGTGACGGCGAGTGCGGTGGCAGGCGCGGGTGCGGTGGCAGCTGCAGGTGTGGCGGCGAGTGCGGTGGCAGGCACGGGTGCGGTGGCAGCTGCAGGTGTGGCGGCGGCAGACAGCGAGCCTACTTAATCATCCCGCTGCGGATCTGCTTGTACTGCTCGCTGCTCAGGTTCTTCAGGATGTTGCACTCCGGCTGAGGAGAGATTAGACAACACCAGACCCATCTGAAAGTCTGCTCATGTTTATCTGCTTGAGTATGGCCAAATGTTGTCACAGTTCTATGAATGTCATCGTCAGGTTTGAATATTTTCAACAAAATCTGCTGGTGTTGTCGTGAACTGACAGCTTACTTGTCCTGTGAATGTGTGTGTGTGTGTGAGAGAGATCTGTTTCATGTTAAAACCAGAATCTCAGGTTGCATTCAAAAATAAAACTGTTTGCTGATGAAACTCTTTTTCTTACATGTTAACATTTTCATAGAATTTGTGATTTCACTCAAACGTTCTATTATAAATGTTCGTAGATCTGATAAAAGTACGTGTCCTGCCATTTGCCAACAGTTTCAGCTGTTGTAATTTTGCAGTGTAACTAAATCAGATGACGTAGTTAATCTCTCTGAAGTTGATGGTTGAGAAGCTTTACAAAAACGTGACATTTAACTGATGAAGAATTATTTCTTTTCATTTTCCTGTTGATTCTCTATTTGTTCACTGTATTTCATACTTGTTGAGGAAAACAAATGTTTCTATGAAAGATTTTGTTGTGAATATTTCTCAACATGTCTTTCGTCTGAGTCTGGGCTGACCGGAGCCCAGCCGGTACCTTGGACAGGATGCCGAAGGCCACGGCGCAGTGGTGGTTTTCCAGCGGTGAGATGTCGTTGTAGCGGAGCGCCAAGTCAGTCTGAGCGTTGATCTGCATGTGAGTGAAATAACACACCCGTTAACAAACGCCTCCATGATCAGACCGACGCCAGCGCGGCATGAGCGGCGGCGGTGAGGACACCTGGTAGACGTTGTTGTAGCCGGGGTGGTCGAGGTCATGGCACAGCGCCGAGGTCAGCATGATCAGCAGGTCGGTTCTCCCCAACTTGCTCCTGAGATCTGTCAGCCAGATGAGTCCGTACATCTGCACAGGGAGAGGACGCGCTCAGAGCGCCATCAGCTGACCGCAGACTGTATAACCATCGATGTATAGGAGCTGCCCTACAGATGCCGCCATCTTGTGCCGGTGATGTCATTCAGAGTCGGATTCTGCTCAGTAGCAATCAAGGAGCGGCAGTATCCAAGCCCCGCCCAGCCCAATCACCAGTGATCAGTGTACCATTAACAACTCATTCTTAAAGTTTGAAACAGACAGCATCAGTTATAGAGAGCAAGTGTTACATGTCCTCTCCACTTTGTTATGTAGGATTCCTAAACAGACCTCTGTAACCATGACTACGCTGCATGCACAGAATATCTCTGAATGGAGGCTGGTTGGCGTCCTCGGACCAATCAGCAGCAGTTATTTCATGTGTCTACTTCAGGGACGCTGTGGTTGGTGGGGACGCTCCTGGCCTCTCATACCATCTGAGTGACGCAGAAGCAGTGCTGGAAATTGTGGAAGGGGATGTTGTTGTAGTGGCAGTAGACCTCGAACAGGAAGTTCTGCAGGACGTCTGGCTCGATGTGGAACGCTGTCAGGAAGTCCAGGTCGGTGAACATCACCTGCAGCAGCACCAGCATCTCCGGCTCCTCCCACTGCCTGCGAGGACGCGGAGCGCACGTGTGGGCGGAGCCGGTGAGTCCGGGTGTGTCGACGTGCGTCGTACTCACCAGTTGTCAAAAATGGGAGTTTTGAGATGCTCCCTCACTTCCTCTGTCACCTGCAGCGAGCTACGGCGACACAGGAGGGACATACTTGAATAAAGCCCGAATCCCTCTGCTGACGAGGGTGGAGGCCGACCTCACCTCATGCCAAGGAACTTCCTGCGGACCTGCAGCCGCTCCTCCTGCACGCTCAGCTGCGCCGTTTGAGGTTTGGCGGCGACCTTCAGCTGCTGGTCGCCGTCGGCCCTGAACAGACCCAGCCAGCTCAGGTGCTCCACGCTCTGATGACAGGAAGACACGCAAACATCAGCGCGCTCAGGTGAAGGCGTGACTTCCTGTCAGTGGTCGAGTGACTCTGCAGACGAGGGGAACGGTGGGCAGTCAGGTCTCATTGCTTTGATGGCAGGTGAAACGATTTTAAACATGTTTGCCGTCTTCGGCTCATTTCACTCGTCTTTTCGGGACGAAGAAAACTGCGGGAAGGACACTTAGTGGAAAGTTGCATTATGGGAAAAGAGGACCTCAGTGAAGAGCTGTCTGGATGTCTCATTTTAGTGAAGGTGATAGTTCATAAACACCAGGAGAGAACGTTCTCATACCTGAATCAAATGTCGGCTGAATCTCAAGGATGAGCTGATTACAGTTTGGAGGTGCAAAGGTCAAAGGTCAAGGACAAAGGACCTCAAAAAACACAACTCTCAACATTACACGCCAATTACGATGCACAAATGAGAGCATGTATCTTAAAGGTCAACTCTCCTGACATTGATTTCATCCTGGTGGACATCTCAGGAACTAATTTTATGCTCACGGATGAACTGATTGGAGTTTGGTGGTCCAAGGTCTAAGGTCAAGGTTGCAACGTCACCACCATGTTTGTGGTCATCAGCCATGCGCTGATGATGACACGTCTGTGCGTCTGAGAGTCAGTCGCGTGGCGGTGGCGAGTACTGACCTCCAGCTTCCTCTTGAAGGACTCCACCTGACTCTTGAGCTCACAGATGACGCTGGGAGTCTTTCCTGCGTCCTCCAGGACTTTGGTCTCCAGGTGCTGCAGCCTGAGGATGGACGCAAGAAGTAAAACCGTGACTCATCCTGGCCTCGCACCGTCATCCTCGGGGAGCCACTCACCTGTACTCCATGTTGTCCAACTCTGTTGGCATGGCAACGCCTGCATTTTGGAGGAACAAAGATGAGAACAAAGCAGAGCTGAAGGTGCAGGTTTGTGATTGCGCTTGAAACCTCTGTCTGATGACGATGACGATGATGATGATGATGAAATGTCAGACATTCACTCAGGCTCACCCTGAAGGTCGGACGCCACCACCTCCAGCCGGTAGTACGAATCCTTGCTGTTGGCCTCCAGCTGGGGGCAGATGTTCACCATGCTGCCATTTGATTTGTACATCTTCAGGATATGGTGAGGCCCCGCCTCCGCCGCCGCCCGGAACAGGTCTATTGGACAGAGGGCCAACTATAATGTAATGAGAGACGCCGCTGTGAACACACCATCACACAAAAGTCTCCCATGATGCATCTTCCAGTGCAGTGAAGAGCGCCGGCGACCACCTGGCTCATTCTTCACTGTCTCAAGATGACAAGACCAGAGAGAGCAAAGCTCTTCAGCCTGACGGCCTGTCAGCGCCACATGGAGGCGGAGCCCTCAAGCAGACGCCACACATACATCAGCGACGTGAGAACGAAGTCGACGTCCGTCGTGTTTCTGACGCCGTCGTCGCTGTTCGGACGATGTGGTCGTCGTTCTGCTCAAATGACGGCGTGACAACGCCAAACAAACTCCATCTTACCTTTGACGTCGGCAGCAGAGCAGTCGGCGGTGAACTCTGCTCGCTCCAGACGCCCGTTCACCATGAAGTGGATGGTTCTGCTGGCCGACATCCCGGAACCAGGAGACCCAGCAGGAGGACGAGGAGGTGAAGCCTGTCGCTTGTGGAATGTTCGGAGGACGGGACGGCTGCAGCTGACGCTACGACCGCCCGCCCTCCATCCGGGACCGCCCACCCTCCATCCAGGACCGCCCATCCAGGACCGGCAGCCTGGCTCGGGACACTTTCCGTTCAGAGCAAATCTAAAAATGTCTGCATTACTTGCGAAAACATACAAGTCCCTCTCCCAACCTCCAATCGGGAGACTGAATTACATATTCACCCACGGGATAAGTTTTGGAGACAGATCTGTTCTAATACATTTAAAATGACCGAAAAGTCCAATCTAGAACTCGTACAGCACAAAATCCTGCACAGAAGGCATTACACGGGACAAAGACGGTTTAGGATGGGTGTGGCAGCCTGCAACACCTGTGTCCATCGTCACAGTGACACAGCGGATACCTGCATGCATGCCATGTGGGTATGTCCTCCTGTCAATCTACTCTGGCAGAGGATATGTGAAGACCTGTCAACATGTCCAGGATGTCCCATCCCAGCTTCGCCCCACTCCTGGGGACCTGGGGACCTGGGGACCTGGGGACCTCACTGATATAAACACAGGTGTCACTAACTGCTGCTTGATTCGCGATGCCCTGAGCATCAGCAAGAAAACATCCTCGTCAACTGGGAATCTAAAAAGAACGTGAGCATGACATATATCCATATAGGAGTGTCCTGTCCAACGCCACCTCTGGGGAGAGTATGTCTGCCTCTTCAAAAAACAATAGTAGGGGAGACCCGGGGAATTCTGGGCAGGGTGGTGCGGCTCTGCGGCCTGGGGATTGGCACCGTCCCATCCTGGTGGTGTGTGGCGGCTGCATCCCGCCCCGGCAGGGGTAGCCGTCATGGCTGGCTCGGGCGTCCTGGCTTCTGGCGGGCCCGTCGCCGGGGATTGCACCAGTACATAGAACGGCGGTGAAGACATCCATAACGCTTGTGAACAAACAGTCCAATTGTGTAATATATCATTTTATATTATATTTTCATTGGTTAGCACCGCTGCCTCATAGCAAGAAGGTGGCAGGTTGGATTCCCGTAGGTGTGTGTGCGAGTGTGAGTGGTTGTCTGTCCTCCATGTGGTCCTGCCATGAGCTGGCCACTCGTCCAGGGTGTTTGTACCCCGCCGCTCGCCCCTTGTCAGCTGGGATCGGCTCCAGCACGACCGCCACCCGGAACCGGAATAAGCCGAAGACCATGAGATGAAACTTATTTTATTGCCATCAGTCTGTTATCTGTTATTGTCTTGCTTTTACCTGCTGTCTTTATTATTCTCATAGTTATTTTATTGCTTGTTGCATTGAGCACTTGCACCTTAATTGTCTGCTGCCATACCTGAGTGTGCAGTAATAACTGACCTCTTGCTTATGTATTGTTTCATGTTGTACAGGCCCGAGTGGTTTATGCATATTGTGTCTGCAGCCAGTAGCACTGCTGCCTCGGACACATCCCCTGCAATGGACAATAAAGTTTATCCTTCCCTCCATCGTCCCTCCTTCCCTCCATCGTCCATCCTTCCCTCCATCGTCCATCCTTCCCTCCGTCGTCCCTCCTTCCCTCCGTCGTCCCTCCTTCCCTCCGTCGTCCATCCTTCCCTCCGTCGTCCATCCTTCCCTCCGTCGTCCATCCTTCCCTCCGTCGTCCCTCCTTCCCTCCGTCGTCCATCCTTCCCTCCGTCGTCCCTCCTTCCCTCCATCGTCCATCCCTCCATTCATCATCCGTTCCTTCTCCGGTCTGCAGTCGTCGGCGCGGTTCCTCTTCCGTGCCGCCAGGTGGCGCCGTTCTACAGCGTCGCTCCTTGTATCCTCTACGGCGTCTGACTTGGGACACATTCTGACGAACTGTGGTGAAAAGTCCTTTCGCCGTCTCTTATTCCCGCGGACGCCGTGTGAACAGCCCGCCGGCGGCTCAGGCTGTCTCGTCTCCTGCGTAGCTTGGCTCAGCGGCGGCGCTGAAGTGTCGCCGAGGTGTCGGTGAGAGTGCAACCGCCGCGCCGCCGTCAGCTGTCGGTGTTGGGAGACAGAAGCCGCGTCGCCGCTCCACTTCTCCTCGGAGCGACTGAGTCCATCCGGTGAGCGACCGTCCAGCCAGCCGCTCATTGAAATGCTCGCTAATTACGGTGGTTCAAACGCGTCGTTACCGTCACGGTTGGCGGGACTCCAGCAGCGGGAACCTAACCAGCTAGCTTGGCTCGGGCAGTTAGCTAAGCTAGCTGGGCTTTAAGCGGGATAAAAGCTGGCTAGCAGCGGGCTGCTGCGTTAGCATGGAAGCTAACGGCCACCTAAAGTGTTGTGACGTTGAGCGCTGGCCAGCGTGAACGCAGTTAGCTAAGCTATCCAACTCTTCGTTAGCCAAGCCAGAGTAGCATTGCTGTCTTCCGACCTGAGCTACAAGTTAACACGCTCACGCTTCTATCGCCGTGGACGGCTCGGTTCGGTGTCGCCGACGTGTGAATGCTAACCGCGGCTTCCTGTTCCATGTTCCAGCCGGAGAATGAGGAGCTCTGCCCGGCTCAGCCCTCCGCCGCGGGATGTCACGGTCGCTCTGGCTCCTTCAGCGTCAGCTGCTCCTCTGAAGTAAGAACCAGCATCCGAACCGCGGCGGCTCTCTGAGGGCTTTGGTGGACTGAACGAGAGCAGAAGAACCCGCTGGAAGTCTGCTTGAGCCCCGATCGCCCAGCCCGCGGCCGCAGCCATGGAGGAGGCGAGCATGGAGTATTTACTGGAGCAGGTGATGCAGAAGGACCTGGGCAGAAGGCTCCAGGTGGGGCAGGAGATCATCGAGCTCATCACGGACGAGGACAAGACCCCAGACCTGGAGCAGGACCAGACCCTGCTGGACAGGGTGGTGGACGGCGTGGCCAGCTCCTGGGTCAACTCCAGCAACTTCAAGGTCTGTTGGTCTCTTTGCTCAGTTCCGAGGCCGAGCTGAAGCTCGTGAAGCTCGTGAAGCTCCATCAGCACCCTCTTTCTGAAACTGAGCCTGTGTATATGTGTGTGTGTGTGTGTGTGTGCGCGCCTCTGCTGGTTTGATCCAGAGTGTGGACAGATGTTGAGAAGCCTAATATGCAATGCCATTCATTTGTTAGTCATTTGTCACAGCAGCCTGTTGATCGGTGTCACAGCTCGGCGCCCAGCGAGCCTCCATCAGGGGCTGAGCAGACCAGTGAATTAGCGGTTCAGACTGAACATCTGAACAGCTGCACTGAAACGGCTGATTTCTCTCTGGAGTTTGGTGTGACGGCGTCCGCGCGCTCGACCCGAACAGCTGCACTGACACTCGAATCGTCCTGGAAACGCAGCCTCTTCTGTGTAATGGGGACGTGGCTCCCAGGCGGCGGCTTGTGGTGGTGGCAGTGGCGGCAGCGCTGAGCTTAATTTACCAGCACCATTAGCCCAGTTTCCTTCTGTGTGTGATTGAGGGACAAGTGTGTGGAGGCGGTCAGGGTGCTGTGCTCGGTTGTGGTGGCGGTGACGGAGGAGGGCCGACCCCACCCTCATGGACATCAGCCGACCTCAGCCTTTGTGTAAAGGCCCACCAGTAACCAATAATCACTCTGGTAACGCGCCGTTTCCGGGCTCAGCGAATTGTGCGTGTCCATGTGTGTTTATAGCCGGTTTATGAAGGAGGCTGAAGGTCAAAAGCGCTGAGCAGTTTTAGGGATGAAGATGATGTTGAATCATGATGGCTTTCTGGGCCAGTTTATGTGAATAACCGGAAATATACAAGAGTGGAGACACTCGAATGTCCTGTAGAGCACTGAGCCCCACACACACACACACACACACACACACGGACACAGACACATCTGCAGCGAGGTCCTCGGGGCTGAGGTCTCCCAGCGAGTGATTGGTGCCGGTGGCGGTGCTGATCCGGCGTGGTGGCTGCTCAACGTTAATCCCAGAGTGACACAGTTTGTTCAGAGCAAACAACTGCGACCGCCATCTGGCGTCCGCCGACCACAGGCCTGACCTCCATGGACACCGCCATCACCTTCTGCACGTGTGACGTTCGAGGCAGTGTGAATTATTAATAAAGAAAAGTGAATGCAACGCTTAGCCCTCACATCTACTTTAAGCTTTTTTCTGCAGCTTGGTGGTGGTCGTTGTTGAGGTCAGACCGGGGCTTTGTAGAGTGAGGTGACCTCCAGGTTCCTCTGCATCATGTTAGAAACGCCCATCACGCGCAGGTCCATCTCTGATCAGTGCAGGCAGCCGTGAGTGTGGTCAGGACTGCATTTCCACCGGGTGACCAGCAGATGGCGGCGGCATCTGAGCCTCTTTGTTCTCTTGCGACAGACGATTGGTCTCATATTCATGAGTTTCCAAAAATTGCACCAGAATCTGAGCGTGAGGCTCAGGTGATGCATGTGTGTTGTTATGGTGTTAGCAGGGAGACTCTCACTAGCCGTTCATTGAGCTTCCCAGGCCACCCCATGACAAGGAAGGTTGGCAGGGGGAGGAGCCATGGCCGTTAGTGCAGTGAGAGTGGCGTCCTCACTCATGGTGTCGAGTGACTGCGGCGTCCGAGCCCACACGCTTACAGCTGGAGGGCTTATATTTAGCTCCCATCACACCCAGCACTCCTCCTCCGATTCCTTGCTGCTGTTTCTGAAAGAAACTGCTGGTTCTGGCAAATTACCCATAATGCTTTGCAACTGAGATTCAGCTGCATGGCCCCTGTGCTGCCTGCAAGCTGTGTGTGGGGGGGTTATGGGTGGTGGCTGGATGAGTGGCTGACGGCGGCGTGCTTTCGGTGTCTCAGGTGGTTCTGCTGGGGATGGACGTGCTGTCGGCTCTGGTCAGCAGACTGCAGGACCGGTTTCGGACCCAAGTGGGAACAGGTGAGCCGCTTCAGACCGCCGTTTCTGCTCACAACAGCAAGTACAAGTCCAACAGCAGACTTGCATCAGTGTCAGTCAGTCATGTTTATGTCATTTCATGCTTTATTCATGTATTTGTTAATGAACAATATTAAGAAATATAGCTTTTTGCAGAGGAAACCGAAAATAACAGAGAAATTCCATCGGCTAAAAAAATAATTTTAGGATAAAATTTGATTTGTTTATATTCACATATGTCTCAGTGAATGATTTTAAGACAACTTTTACTTTTACTTATGAAATTAAAAATAACCCAGGCACCCCAAAATTCCATCTGCTCACAACACGATGATAATGTAATGTAATGGACATATAAATTATACAAATAATACAATAATATTAATACAAGTATTTATTTTTTATGAACATTTTTTAGAATATTGCCTTGCACAGCAGAAGAAATTAAAGATAATAAAGGCACCTTAAACTTCCATCTGCTAAAAAAAACAATTATAGAAATTCAAATAAGTAACATTTATTTTGTTTTTGTATTCATTGGTTTCATAATAAACAATTTTAAGAATGTTTTTTTTGCAGAGGAAATTAATGAATAACAAAGGCACCCCAAAACTCCATCTGCTAAAAACATAATTGTATAAGTGAAAATAAAAGACATTTATTTTATATTTGCGTTCATTTTTTTACTGGACAATTTTAAGAATATTGATTTTGCAGCAGCAGATATTAAAGGTACCCATGTGTTTCCATCTGCTAAAAACATAATTGTATAAAAAGTGAAGTGACATTTATTTGATTTTATTTTTGTATTCATCTATTTTTTTTAAATGAACAATTTTCAGGAAATTGAATTTTGCAGAAGAAATTAAGCATAATAAAGGCACCACTTGTATTTACGAATGAATCTGGACAAATGAATGTTATACTGAAGAAACTTGACCAACACATGAACCTCCCACCCTCCTCCTCCTTCTTCCACTTCTTCTTCTTCTGTTGCTCAGTTCTGCCCAGTCTCATCGACCGTCTCGGTGATGCCAAGGACCAAGTTCGAGACCAGGACCAAGCGCTTCTGCTGAAGATCATGGACCAGGCCGCCAACCCGCAGGTGCTCATATTACCCGCGTGGCTGCCCCGCAGCAGCGTGGAGCGTGGTTGGCTGGCGCGCGGCGTGTTAACGCGTGCTCTGCTTCATGTGTTTGTGCCTCTGCAGTACGTGTGGGAGCGAATGATGGGGGGCTTCAAACATAAGAACAACCGGACCAGAGAAGGACTCTGCCTCTGCCTCATCTCAACGCTAAACGTGTAAGTTCTTCATTCACTCTTGTTTCTCCTTTTACAGTTAAAGACTCTGGATTCTTCTTCTGCTTTAATAAGAAAAGTAGTTAGAGTTCTGTAAAGACAGTGAAGCACATACATAAACCTTGCTGTTTGTAAGAGGACGCTTATGTTTTCCAGGTTTGGATCTCAGAGTCTGACGCTGAGTAAAATAGTTCCTCACATCTGCAACCTCCTGGGAGATCCCACCAGCCAGGTACGAGCAGGATGAGCACGCCCTCTGTTGGAGGAGTCGCAGTACTGCATCGCAGCTGTGTCATCACTGTCAGTCAGGATTTCCTCCCTGAAACGTCCTCTCACACTCACACAGTCCAACACAGAGACACATGACAGGGACCAGAACCGCGACACCGTAGACCGCCAGACAGGTTGTGCTCTATCTGTCAGTGTGCTGACCCCTGATAGGCTGCAGAGGCCTGCCATCAGCAGAATCACACTTCCTCCCAAGGACAGGAAACTGCGCTTCCCTTCCGAAGTCCAGATGCTGGCTTGTGAGTGGTGGAGCTGGTGGCCCTGCAGCGCCGGCCCTGCAGCGCCGGTCCTGCAGCGCCAGCCCTGTAAAGCTGGTCCTGCAGCTCCGGGTTCCTGCAACGCTGGCGCTGCCCTCGTCACGTGTGTTCCTCTGGCAACCATTAAGAGACACTGAACGGTCCAAAATAAGGTTCAGCGCCGTGCAGATGATCCTCATTAGCGCCAGCAAATGTTCCAAATGTTTGTGCCACGAGTTTGCATTTTATTGACGGTGAAGAGAGGTGATGTTAGAAAGTGTCATCAGCGTTTGTAGAGCAGTGGCGCCCTCTGCTGGCACAACCAGGAAGCACAGTGTGGATGTAGAACAGAGCGTACAGGGAGAATATGAAACGTTCAAATGCAGAGAAGCGGTCGTTATGTGATTAAGTAAAAAAAAAACACACACACATGCACTTGCGGCTGCAGATGGGGTCAAAGGTCAGCACTGCCTGCCGGAGCCACATCGCGCTCACGTGTGCTCAAATTGTGTTTTCCAGGTGCGCGATGGAGCCATGAATTGCCTTGTGGAGATCTACCGCCATGTTGGCGAACGAGTGAGAATGGACCTGGGCAAGAAGGGTCTGCCCCAGTCACGGTGCGTTCAAATTCACACTCCTCACAGTACATTAGCTTAGCACGCGCTGGAGAACAGTGAAGGTGACAGCTGAGTATCCTGAACATCAAAGATTCTCTGTTAAGCTGTGAGAGGGTGAAGCTTCTCATGTCATTTACCGTCTCCTGTGTTTGTTTACCGCCACATTTGAAGACGAATCATCTTCAGTTCACAGAAACAACAAGATCTGTAGAAATCAAGGTCACCTGTGACTGATAGGTGCTGTGATTACGAGTGTTTGCTCCGCCTCTTCCCAGGTTGAACGTCATCTTCAGCAAGTTTGATGAAGTTCAGCGGTCCGGGAACATGGTCCTTTCTCCCGTGTCGGGTAAGTTCACCTCGCCGTCGTGTTGTTGCAGCTCTGTGTTTGTGTTTGCGGCTTGTTGTCAGTGGCCTGCAGACACCGACATGTGACGCCGCCAACGCCCGTGAAAACGCCGCGTGTTTTTGCATGGACGCCCTCCAGACTCTGATGGCAATAAAAACGCCACAGGAGGGTTGTGTGAATGGTGCGTTTGTACGACTCTCAGCCGTCTGGCTTCCACATCTGAAAGGGTGCGTTGCATCACACTTCAGAGAGCTCTCGCTGTCCGTCGGTGGCCGTACAACCCGAGCTGAGGTTTTTGTGCTCGGGCTCTGCAGAACCGGGACTTTGTGTCGGGTGAGTTTGAGTTGTTTCCGTGGCAGAAACAACATCTACGGTGTGCGAGGTTCTGATGTGTTATTAAACCTGGATTCCGTGACATCATGAGCTGACGGGCCTTGCCACCATGGTCACAAGGTTCTGCTTCCATCCCGCTGGGCCGCTGGGTTTCCGGAGTAGAGAGCGTCCTTTGTCATTCGCTGATGGGTCTTCAAGTAGCTGAGGAGGAACCTGAGAGCAAGAGACATGGATTCTAAAACTCTGAACGGAGAAAACCTGTGACCCGGTCCATGGAGTGACAAAGAAGCAAAGAGAAGCGGAACGCAGGACTGGAGGAGCCCCAGGCTCTTATTTTGGAGGAGGGCTGTCAGCTGCAGTCCTCCAGTCACGGGACCAGTTTGGGGAGAAGGGAGGGGCGGCAGCAGTCTGCGGCTCTGGGCCAGAGTGAGGACGCCAGCAGAGAACCACAGGACCAGGTCTGCTCTCAGGACCAGGCTGCAGGTAGAGGTCAGCTTTGTTCCGTGTGTTTCACTAGCTGTCCGCCGTCGTCATGGCTTCCTGGGTAACTGCAGCGCGGTGACGCATGTAATCCTGCCACCTGGTTGCTGCGGGGCCTTTGGTGGAAATGCACCTTGTGACAGGAGGAACGCTGGCGACTTTATATCAGCCACGAAGCCTCCAGGTCTGCGTCAGGCCAGCCTCAGAATCAGGAAGTTGTGTTTCATAAGAGCTTTAGATAAGTCCAGCAGAAGTTACCGAGACGACAGCCAAGGCTCACTTTCAGCTGCTGTCAACTTTGTTGGCAGCAGCTTCAACAGCGCAACTCGGGTCACTCAGACGTCTTTGTTCATTTCACCTTGTTTTTGAGGAAACGCAGCTCTCTGGTTGGATAAATGTGGTGACGCCGGCGGCCTCGGGGGTCCTGCAGGGCAGGGTTGACAGGCGAGGGCTGGGATTGGCTGCCAACAGGACTCGCATAGTTGGAAGCCTTGTGAATCATGAAAGGAGCTGCCGATGCAGGACAGACAACTAAGCTGAGTGAAAGTGGGCAACATCCGCTGCTTCAGGTTTAGGTTCAGACCAGACTAGCTCCAACGGGGCCGTCTCTGCTGCCTTAGCATTCAAACTACCGGAGACCAAGACAATCTATGAGCAGCAAGTCAGATGAGGACGCTGCAGCCACGGCGGCCGGAGCTCCGCTGATGGCTGAAGCGCCCGTTTGGCTGCCGGAACACCGGCTGGCGAGCAGGGGACTGATGGGAGTCGTAGTAGTTTCACTCGTCGTCCACCTGGATGTGTAAACGGACCGGAACCGATCATATGGCCGGATCGAGTCAGGTGACGGTTTTGAGTGGTGTTTTTGTCCAGTTCGAGAATCGACCCGTTTCATAATGGCCTCTTTGTTCAGACGTCCTCAGATGGGGAGACGCGCTGCTGATGTTCACGTTCGCTCGTGTTCACATTTGTCTCAGCACTGCGTGCAAGATTTTAGCCCCTCCCACTGATGTTGTTCCAGCCTGTTTGGACAAATGGCGAGGAGGTGTTCCCACAGCATTCCCTCAGCAGTGAAAACGCGGAACACGGTGTGCATGGTCTCCACATGCACGGGTGAGCCCGACCTGCATGTGGAAGGACTTGATCAGGCCACGCCTCCTGGCACCACTGCGTGCCGGTGGTTCTGTGAGTTTGTGTGCAGCAGGTCTCGCTGAGTCCTGCGGCATCATACGTCCCACAAACATGACGGTCCTTAATCAAGTGTGTTTGATGCGAGTGTCTGGAATCCCGTCTGACCTGCTCCACATGTCACACTACATCAGCCAATCAGAGCACTGAGTGATGGCGCGACTCCTCGGGCCCCCCAGCCCATGACCTTCCTGTGTAGTGCAGCAGTGCCATCTGCTGGTGTCTGTGCAGAGACGCTGACGTGGCTGAGAAACAAACGGAAGTGCTGCTGCTTCTTCTTCTTCTCCTTCTTCTTCTTGGGCGATTCTGTCTGTTTGTGCTGGGAGACGCTTCACTGGATACAAGTCAGATGAAGGCGGAGTCACTCATCGGACCAGAAGATCATTGCAGCCCGGCAGCGGTCAGGAGTCTTCTCACGGGGTCGATTGTTGCTATAATCTCAGTGGTCATCTGGTGATGACCTTTGACCAGGTATCCATTTGTCCAGAAGTAGGATGACGGACGGACGGATCCCTCCATCACATCATCATTCCCAGCTGTTTAGCTCCTTGAGTTATTGACCCATCTGCTTATATCACTGCCCATCATTAGCATTACATCCTGAATGAAAATACATCAATGAAGAGAAGCTGTGACAGTGAAGTCAGAGCAGCTGCTCACCTTCATGTCCAGTATTGATCTTTTATTCAAGAAGATGCTCATCAGACCTGCAGAGCTGCCGAACACGTCGTGGGCCTGAAGCCTCACACCGGTAATGAGCCTCATCTGGATACAACGTGACATCAGCAGCGTCGCCTTCATGTTCACCCGTTCACTGTTACAGCCGCTTGGTTCAGGTGTAACAGCAGCAGCTCAGCTAAAGAAAAGCAAACATCACCACAGCAGGATGAGGAACCGACCAAGAGCGAAGGTCAAAACATCACCAGAGGGAGGTTCTTCCAGTGGTGGCATGAGTACTTCCTATAGTGAGGTCGGTAAGGGATTGTGGGACGGCATCATCTCCTTGCCTTTGGAAAGGATGGTCCAGTGTATCCATGCTAAAGCAGATAGGAAGCATTTAGAGAGTGTGAGCCGCTCTTATCATGGCTGCTACAGGCTATTTCACTCAGGGAACCACCCATGCTAGCATGCTAAGCTAGCATGTAGCATCAGAGGGGCATTGATGACCGTAGATTTTTCGTATAGTTTGTGGCAATGCGCACCTCCCCTACCACCATCACCGATGAGCTTATGTCATGCTTTTGGGGTAGAACACGGGAGAAAAGGAGGAGAACTGGGGGAGGATGGGAGGAGGCTTCAGGCTTCCTCGAGAAGGCCGGCTCCCTGTCCTTCCTCCTTAGTCATGGTGATGTTCCAGCTGTCCCTCATCTTTGACTCCGCCTCCAGACCCAGCGCTGGTGTTTGTCCCCCAAGCGACCCCTCCCTTCTCCTGTCATTGGTCTTCTACTTTCCCCTGCTGCTCACCCCTCCCTCTCCTCCCTCAGCCCCTCCCTTCCGCTTCCTTCATCCAGGCACTGTGAGTGTGTGTGTGTGCATATTGTGGAGTGGAGGAGAGGACGGTGTGTGTGCTGAGGACGAAGCCTGAGGAAGCGCATGCTGTGAGGGAGGGGGGTGGCGAGCGGTGCGACTCCGCCGGCGGAGCGTCAGCTGAGGGACGTGAGGAGCAGCTGAGCGTTGGACCGCCGGCATGCTGAGGAAGCTGGTCTGCAGACGGATCTGCTCCTGTAAGCCGCTGCTGCCGCCGCTGCTGCCGCCGCTGCTGCTGCCCCTGCTACTGCGGCGGCCATGCAGGAGAGGAGCAGCAGCGCTCCAATCAGTGATGCATGCGGGCGATAGTGTTGAGGTGGGGATTGGGAGAAGGCTGCCGTGACGGTCGATGGAA
>CAAKHG010049810.1:0-10294 GCA_901007715.1 Dactylopterus volitans | reverse complement strand
GGGACGTGAGGAGCAGCTGAGCGTTGGACCGCCGGCATGCTGAGGAAGCTGGTCTGCAGACGGATCTGCTCCTGTAAGCTGCTGCTGCCGCCGCTGCCGCTGCTGCCGCCGCTGCTGCCGCCGCTGCTCCCGCCGCCGCCGCCGCTGCTGCCCCTGCTACTGCGGCGGCCATGCAGGAGAGGAGCAGCAGCGCTCCAATCAGTGATGCATGCGGGCGATAGTGTTGAGGTGGGGATTGGGAGAAGGCTGCCGTGACGGTCGATGGAAATCCAGCAGAAATGCGTGTGAGGATGGAAAGGAGGCAGGATCGACATTGTGGCTGCTGCTGGCTGGGTGGCGGGTCGGTGTCTGGCTGAAGTAGACGGTTCATGGTGTGGTCAGGGACCTTCTCTGTGCTGCGGCCGAGTCCCGAGTCCTGCTCAGCAGGAATGTTCTGATGAGTTCAAACCTTCCTAGCCTGCCATTTGCTGACTTGTTGAGTGTGGCGGCTTCACCGCCGCTGATTCACTGTCGTCTCGGGTTTATTGTCATGGTCGCTCACATGTGCTGCGTTACACGACAGCCTGTAAATGCCTCCGACCTTTCTCCCTCATGCTGGTCTGTACTTCTACTCACCTTCAGATAGTTTGACATTTCTTGTGTCCACTTGGTAAATATGAAGCAGCTTAGCTTAGCTTAGCTTAGCTTAGCTTTGCTTTGCTTTGCTTTGCTTTGCTTTGCTTTGCTTAGTATAGCTTAGCGCAAAGCATGGAAGAAAGTAGCCTGGGACCTGCTCCGCTCTGACTCTCACCAGCTCATGTTCAGCTGGTCATCACCGGGAGGTTACCAGGCAACTGCAGGATGTCGCCATACCCATTTCCAGGAATGTTTGACTCAACCTTGCTGATGAAAGTCTGATAGATTCAATTATCTTTTCAGCGAAGTTCTCCGTCTCAGTAGACTGAAAACACAGACATCATGTGCATGTAATGACAGTCTAAATAAAGGTCTGGAACATTTGTGGATATATATTTGTGTGTGTGTGTGTGTGTGTGTGTGTGTATATACCATCACAGCAATAATTGATAACTGATAACCAATTGATTGTTTAATCTGTCGTCACGTCGTGTTGATATTGATGATGCAGGACGATAAAGCTGTAACCTGATGACACGTGATGGGAGTGTGTGTGTGTGTGTGTCTGTGTGTGTCTGTGTGTTAATAATGGATGAGGATTGATTCCCGCGCTGGTGGGGGACTCTGGTGGCGTTTGGCGGTCTGCAGCAGGAAACGTCTCCACAGAGATGCTGAGGGGAAATGAAGCCTTGTGGCGATAGTTTGCCCTCGTTCACTGAGCCACAGACGCGTCTCCACGACAACGTCAACACCATTTACCATGTGGTGTCGCCGCCGCGTTCATGATGTAGCCAGCAGAATGAAAGGTGTCGAGCAGAATCAGGTTTTATTGTTACACAATCAAGTTTCTAGCTGAAGCCGCTTCCACGAGTAACAGTCAGCTGTAATAATGATGATGATAATCAGTCTGTCTTAACGTGACATGATCAATAATCAGAGGTGATGCTGATCAGTTTTCTGTCAATCTTGTCATCAATGCAGCGCTGCATTGGCGGCGAGGAGACGATGGGCTTGAGACCCGATTGTGCCCGAGCGCTCTCCTCGTCATCGCTGGCTCGATGTGTCGGGATGTGGGAATGCTAGTTATGTCGCTCTCGCTCAGGAATGTCGGTCCGCCCGCATCGCATTGCTGACATGCTCGGTGGCGGCGGGAGACTGGTTTAACCATGTGACCGCCTCCTCCCTCCCCCTCAGATAAAAACTTTGAGGACGATGATTCGGTGGATGGTGGCCGCTCTTCGTCCTCTTCCAAAGGAGCCTCGCTGTCTGCGAAGAAGACAGTGAGCATGGGTTCGTTTCGACGCCCCGCCTCCGCCTCCAGCGGCAAGTCTGCAGGTCAGAGCCGCCTTGTTCTGCTCACCGTGTGTCTCTCTCCTGCCTCTGATTACAAACATCTCTTCTTCTTCATGTGTCACATGATACTGATCAGACTTCTGCAAGAACAGTGACGCAAGCTGACGTCATGGTTTGGTTGGTTTTGTGTGGCAGGCAGGGACGGTTCCGGCGCTGGAGCGGTGGACGAGGACGACTTCATCCACTCTTTCGAGGACGTTCCTTCGGTGCAGGTGCGTCATTGTGTCATCATCCTCGCTTTACTCAGAAGGAATGCACGTATCTCATGTCTCTGTCGTCTTGATTCCTTCAGATCTACTCAAACAGGGAGGTGGAGGACGCCATGACCAAGATCCGAGATGTGCTGTCGGATGACAAGCGGGACTGGGAGCTCCGAGTGGCAGCCGTAAGACCTCTGCACCATCACTGAGCCATTAAACAGCCCATTGAACGCCTCCATCAAAGGGAACGGCTCCCTTTGACGGCTGATGTTTCCTCCTCTTGCAGTTGAAGAAGGTGCGTTCGCTGCTCCTGGCCGGCGCCGCAGAGTTCGACGGCTTCCCGCAGCAGCTGCGGCTCATGGAGGCGGCGTTTAAGCTGTCCGCCAAGGACCTGCGCTCCCAGGTGGTGAGAGAGGCCTGCATCACTCTGGGGTAAGACCACGCGCAGCGCGACATCATGACACCACGGCATCAATAAGATGATATGGATCCCCGGGAGGCCGCAGGTCAGAGGTCAACTGGTCAGAGGATTTTCACCATGATGATGGTCTACCCCATAAAAACCTGAAGTTGTTCTTTTACAAATGTGATTTTATTAAGAGGGGCATGGCCTCGCAATCAGGACGGTCTCATTCAGACCAATACTGTCATGTGTCTGCTGACCTTGCTGACCTCATCGTTCACTCAACACACCCTTTGAATATGTCGTTTTGACAATTAGGAATTTAGGATTCTTGTCATTTTAAAAGAATTTTTTATTCTTTTTCTGATTTGATTGCCTAATTTGCTGGGTATTAACTCAATGTCTCATCCAAAATTGTGAAAGAAACCAAGTGAGTTTGTTGGAAGAGGAATTCTTATCGAATAGTGTGTCTAAATGTGATCTATATGATTGATGAAGTGACAGATTGGAGGGCGGGATCAGTGATGGTGTCCATGCCGAGACGCCCAATGACGGCCTCCGCCGGCCTCCGCTGGCCTCCGCTGGCCTCCGCTGGCCTCCGCCGGCCGTCATGTCCAGCATTCTCAGGTCTCACCCTTGCTCTCGTTTCCAGGCACCTGTCATCAGTGCTCGGCAGCCGCTTTGACCACGCCGCCGAGGCCATCATGCCCACCCTCCTCAACCTGGTCCCCAACAGTGCCAAAATCATGGCCACCTCTGGAGTGGCCGCCATCCGCCTCATCCTCAGAGTAGGTGGCTTCCCGAATGTCAGCTGGTTACTGTGTGTTCTGGAGGGCTGACGCCAACACCTGAAACCAGCTTCCTGTTCTGATTCCTGTTGGCTCGGTGCTCCGGCAGCAAAGATGAATTAACTACAGACAAAATAAGACTGAGGCAGTGGAACTCTGTCCCCCTGACTGGTAACATGAGATGAAGCCAGACGCTTTCATCTGTTTTTATGCAAAGTTTGAGTTTACACCCACTGTCGCACGTTTGCTTTGCTGAACACCCGTACTTTTATGTGGCAATAGAACTGTGACTGTGGTGTACTGGTGTCAGGCGGCCGGTGTGTGGAGGCTATGAAGTGCATCTGATCAGGGTCCTGCAGAAATGTGTCGTCATAAGCGCCTGCTCTGTCTTGCAGCGCACACACTTCCCTCGTCTCATCCCAATCATCACCAGCAACTGCACCTCCAAATCTGTGGCCGTCAGAAGGTGAGATTCTTCATCAATGCCAGTGCTGGCATGACACCGTGGGCGGAGCTCAGCTCCACCCTGCAGAGAATGAAATGTCAAAGTAGATGATTTTATGTGATGTTATTCACACTTTTATTCTTTCTTGCATTTGATTATTCAATGTGATTTTGTTTGCCTCTGATCATGTGGAATGAGACTGAAGGACACATCTTGTTCTGCTCCCCAGACGCTGCTACGAGTTCTTGGACCTGCAGCTGCAGGAGTGGCAGACCAACTCTCTGGAGAGGTTAGAACCTCACATGACAACACAGGACAGGATTAGTCTCCAGTTTAACCGCCAATGAGCAGCCAGTATTAGAAGTGTGCAGCTGAGGGTTTGTTTTTGTCATCAATTCACAAGCTTTCAGATGGAGGTGGTGACAGTGGCTGCTGAACGGCTGAATGTACTACTAATGTAATGTGACACGGCCGGGTCAGAGTCTGTCGCAGCGGTTTCCATAGCGATGCCAGAGGGATGTGAGGACCTCTGTCTGCCTCCAGAGGCCTCTTTGTGTTTCAGGGAGAAACCTGAGCTGATACCAGAGGAGCTCTCTGGTTCCCATTGATCAGTCAGTCAGCTAGAGTGCGTGTGTGCGTGCGCGCATACGTATATGTGTGTGTGTGTGTGTGTGTGTGTGCATGAGAGAGAGACAGGCAGGTGCTGATTCTGAATGCACAAATCAGCTGCTTTTCAAAGATAAAGAGCATCATGAAGCAGTGAGACCTTGCAGTGACACAATGAAGAACTGGATGCGTTATTTACAGATCTCTTGAATGTTTTGCAGACTTAATTTCCCGCTTATTTCTCCTGGCAGACATGGGGCAGTTTTAATGGAGACAATAAAGAAAGGGATCCATGACGCTGATGCTGAGGCGCGATCTGTGGCCAGGAAGTAAGTCCCTCTATACACACCTCCCCTGGGTATGAAAGGCACAAACCACCACAAACCACCCTGCTCTGATGCAGCTTCACTCCTATCGCAGCATATTTAAAGAGGAAAATTATAATGACTTCCTGATGTTGTTCGGTCTCTGTGATTGATCCATGCAGGTGCTACTGGAGCTTCCATGGTCACTTCAGCCGGGAGGCAGAGCAGCTGTTTCAGAGCCTGGAGTCGACCTATCAGAAAGCCCTGCAGGCTCACCTGAGGAGTGGAGACAGCCTGATGTCGCTGCCAGCCTCTGACCGCTCCTCTTCTTCCTCACAGGAGAGTCTCAAGTGAGACACTGAAGCACCCCTCACACCCGCGAACACCCATTAAAAGTGGCTAACACCCACTACCACCTGCTAACAATGGCTCTCACCCACGAACGCCTGGTAACAGCAGCTAACATCCGCGAGCACCTGCCAGTACCCAACACCTGCTACAGCTCAGCTTTTGTCTTCAGTGTGAAAGGGTCCAATCAGCATTCAATCCCAGTTCAGATGACTCTGCATTAGTCGCAGGTATTTATTGGCTCCGCCTTCAGGTGATGGTGATGTAAACATGATGCCACGGTGGATATGCAGGGCATAGCATGGCACCGGTGGCCTAGCATCAGCCTCCCTGGGTAACTTAGGTAGCTCAGCGTTAGCCCCGTGGTAACTTAGGTAGATTCGCGTTGGCCTCTGTGGGTAACTTAGGTAGCTTAGCATTAGCCTCTGTGGGAAATTGGGTAGCTCAGCGTTAGCTTCTGTGGTAACTTAGTTAGCTAGTGAGATAGTGAACTCACTTGGGTTTCAAAATCCTGCATAGACGAGCAAACGTTGGTGTAACAAGGGAGGATAACAGCAGAAGTGAAGTGGGCGGAGCTCGTGCGAGATGGATGAGAGGATGGAAGTGTCTGATGTCACTGGTCATGTGTGGCCTGGACTGAACAGAAGAGAGCAGATATTATCAGGCATTACCCACAATGCAACCCAACCAGGAAGGTTGGGCCCATGTAGCCCGGAGGTAGCAGAATCATTTCTCAGAGAAACACTGCAGTGATTCAGTAATGTAAGATTGCAGTAAGGCTGCTTCCATTGCAGTCTACTCATTGGCCGCTCCGTCTGACCAGCTGACCAGCGACGAAAAGGGATTGGCGTGACTGGCGGCATGATTAGCGAGACGGAAGCCAATTGACTTGACTAACTGCAGAGCTCCAGTTGACCGAACAACAAAGTTGAGTTGTATGTGGATGAAAGTGAAGCTGAAGCTTTGTCATGGTGATCATGGTGATCATGGTGATCATGGTGATCATGGAGATCATGGAGCTGACCGGCTGAGCGTTGCTGCTGCTGTGGCTGAATCCATCGGGCTTGTGAAGAAGGACGTTTGCTAACAGACAATGTGGCGCTCAGGTTTTACTGACATTTGTCTTTTGCTCATCTCCTCAGTCGACCGCTGTCTGTGAAAAGCAGCGTTGGAGGCGGACTGACCAGATGTAAGGACGTGTGTCTCGCATTCATTTAGCCGTCTAAGGCTCACATGTAACGTGAGACAGTGGCGACAGTTCACGTTTATCATGACATTCACTTCCACTTCTTAAGGAAATGGAACCGTTTAAAAGAACTGTGTCTACCCGCTGTTTCCCGTCCACCCCCCTGCAGCAAAGGCCGCCCACGCCAGCAGGACACAGCATGCCGCCGCCTCCCCGAGCTCCCTCCAGCGCTCTCGCAGTGACGTGGACGTCAACGCGGCCGCCACCGCTACCGCTCGCACCCGGATGCCCCCCGTGTCCTCCGCTGTGCCGTCCTCCACTTCGCCCTTTAGCTCAGCCTCTGCCCTCCCACCCGGATCCTACGCATCACTGGGTAACGCCTACCTCGCCTAACCACCACACCCCAACATGCAGTTTTAAACATTTAAACATGGATGCCGCACACCAGACCAGCACCGTGAACTGAGCAGTTGCAGTCATTTTCTAAGCAAAAATGTAGTTCAATGCTAAAAATGCTTTTATATGGATGATGTTGATCATGTGCACACATTTTAACCGTGGATGGTGTCTTACCATAGACTGTATGTGGACACAGGCTGTATGTAATCACGTACTGTATACAATTTTGACGATGCACCTTCACGTCCTTCTCCTGTGCTAATAGGATGTGTAAATATCCATCTCTGGTGATGTAATTCTACAAATACCTCAAATGACAGAAACCATCTTTGAGGAAAGAATGATATGAAGAGAAGTTATTTTAGTTTGATCCAGGTCTCACCAACTAACATGGAGGAGGTGGGGTTTATGACCTATACTGCAGCCAGGCACCAGGGGGAGATGTGGGTCTCTTGGCTTCACTGTCAGGAGCTGCCATCTGCTTCTATAAATGTCTGCTGACGCTGTGATTTTGTCCTCTTCAGTATTGGCCGATGACAGTTGTATTTAAGGGCTGTCTGATGCTTGGTGCCGTTTCATTGGTCATTCAGATCTTTGTTATCTCAACATATCATAGTAGAAGCACACGAGGTCTATTTGTGCTGCACTCTGCTGATGGATTTTTATCAAGTGATGATACAATATTCTGAAAAATATCCACCTAATGAGGTCAAACTGTCCTCTGACTCAAGCCTATCTAAAGCTTAACCTCTTGACCCCTGACACTTAACCCCTGTTATGTCTCTCCTGGGCCCGCCCACCCGTCAGACGGCTCGTGGTCTGTTAATGCAGACGGTAAGCTGTGTGGATCCGGGCATGGTTGCTCCTCCACGCCTCGTCACTGTGTGTCTTCCCTCCATCAGTGGTGCTCATCTGTGACGGAGCGTGTGGGTGCATGGGCCGTCTGTCTGTGCATGTTGTCCTGTACGTCAGCCTGCAGGGGGAGCGGTGGTTCACAGTCACGGAGCAGAGACGCAGCCAACCATCACAACTGAGACACGTTGAGGTGAAAGAAGTGTCTGTTAGAGTTGGGGAAACTTGGAAAGTACATGGAAGTACACGCTTAGACAGGGCCGGGGTTTCCTAGCATCCTGGAAATCCTGGAAATAGACATGGAAGCACACTTATAGACAAGTCAGGGTTCCCTGGGGTCCTGGAAAACCTGGAAGCAGACATTGAATTACATTTGTAGAAAAGTGCAGGGTTTCCTCAGGTCCTGGAAAACCTTGAAGCAGACATGGAAGTCACATGTTCTGCTGAGACTGAGCCGGTCTTCTGTGCATCAGGGGTCATGCTAAGGTAGATGGCGTATTTGGTGCCAAAGTTTGCTTGTTTAGCTGCAGCTGCGAGCTGTAGCTGTTAGTTTAGCGTGGCTTGTACATCAGTGGTGGTGCTGCTCTGGTTCTGTATCTCCTTCAGTGAGGAAGCTGTCAGGTTCCTTGTGTCTCGCTGCAGGTGCAGTGCGGTTCATTGAGTAGAACTGTGGTGTCCGTGGGGGCTCACAGCGTTGAGAACATGGCTGAGAGGAGCGTGCGTGTGGAGGGTGTGTGGGTAGACGTTAGCGCTGTACACTGGTTGATGCATGTGGATGTCTGGTGTCTTGGACTGCACGACTAAACCCTCCTGTGATTGACCTCCGTGTGACCTCGTCTGTTCTGTGGATCCACGTTTGTTTGTTCAACTCTTGGTGTCCAGATGGGCCAATGTCAATGTCCATCGATGATGTCATCATCTACCTTACTGTTAGCGTGTGGCTGGTTTCAGGAGGAACTACGGGAACCTGTGTCTTCTAGTTGTTTCTGCATGACCAAACTCTGACCTTTGTGTTGTCCCTGGTCGTCTGACACTCTAGGTCGCGTACGGACCCGGAGGACCAGCTCAGGAAACGGGCCGTCTGTGACGGACAGCCGCGGTCGCAGCAGAGGGAAAGTGGTCTCGCAGTCTCAACGTAGGAGAAGGAGATTCCCCTTCTCAAAGTTTCAGTGCTCACGTGTTTGATGTGTTAGCTGCTGGCGCTGACGTCTTGCTCTCTCTGCTCCAGCTGGCAGCAGGTCTGGTTCTCCAGGACGGCTGCTGAGCTCCACCTATGGCCGGATCCCCAGGCCCACCATGGGCACTGCCGCTGCCAGCAGCACCTCCACCGGCCTGAGCGACAAGAGTCGGGCCCGAGGTCACCGCAGCCAGGGCTGCAGCCGGGAGACGAGCCCCACCAGATCAGGCCTCGGTAAGGATGGCACGTCAGCTTTAGACCTTCAGTCTGAGGTGGGCGGGTTTGTGTTCAGCACAATCTCCTCCAGGACTCACACGTTCAGAACTCCGGATTCCATGTCAGTACCATCCAGTGTTTTCATGACAGGCAAATAAAAAAAAAATACTGATATATATACTGCAATATTATATTTTTGGCTACTTTCAAGTGAACGTGCGTCGTTGTTTCATAAATAAAGAGTTCAATGAATGAAACAGAAACACAAAACTCCAAACCATTCAGATTCCTGCTGCTAATATTCCCAGCAGGCTCAGCTCTGCTGCGTGTTCTCATATTATTTCTGATAATATTTCTAACTAATGTGGTGAGCACACATTTTCAAAGCTTAATCAAAGTTCTAGATAAAATAGGCTGCACGTGCGTCACTGGTATCTCTGATGGTACTTGAAGGCATCAGTTGGATCCTCACTGTAACGTGAGTGGTAAAGAGTCCATCCTCCGGAGGAGCAGGGAGCACCAGTGGGGTCTTTATGTGGGCATCGGTCTGCCCTTTCTTGTCCAGCGAGGATGCAGCGGCTGTTGTGTTTTTAAGGTGGACTGCAGTATTGCCGCCTCCTGTTCCTCAAGCTAACAGCCTCCTCAGTCCTCTTCTTCCTTCTCTCCTGCCTGACTAACCAGAGCTTCAGGTGTCGCTGTCTGGCTGAACGTGCTACCAGCTAATCTCCTCCTGCACTGCTGTGTGTCTGTCTGTTTTTCTGTCTGTCTGTGCGTCCGCCCACGCGGCGCCCCTCCAGCTCGGAGCCGGATCCCGCGGCCCAGCATGAGTCAAGGCTGCAGCCGCGAAACCAGTCGCGAGAGCAGCCGCGACACCAGCCCTGCCAGGGGCTTCTCCCCGCTGGGTGAGTAGCTTCTGGAAACCTCCCCTCGCTCCTCACCTCACGGCAGGAGGAGGATCCTGTAGACACTCTGATTGGCTGCTCCTCTGCATGCTTCCTGTGTTCTTCTGTCCATCTTCTAACCACGGTACAGACTGTGTTTGATGATGTCCTCTGCCTGTGCGTCCTCCCCCAGCGTCTCGCCGTCACTCCCGCTCCACCAGCGCCCTGTCCTCCGCTGAGTGCTACTCAGGTGACCAATGACGTCCTCTCAGACGGCTGATTGGCTGTTAGCCCGACCGAGCATCCGTTCATGTTAGCCGGCTAAAGTTGTCGCGGCGCTGCCTGCATGGCCCGAGGGTGCTGCTCGCCTCCGCAGCCACCCGACCAGCTGCTGCTAGTGCAGCAGCGTGTTTGACTGACCTGCAGGCGGCGATGGCAGCAGCTGACCTGCAGGCGGCGATGGCAGCAGCTGACCTGCAGGCGGCGATGGCAGCAGCGAGCCCACAACACGCCGCTCTGT
>CAAKHG010049806.1:22546-44653 GCA_901007715.1 Dactylopterus volitans | reverse complement strand
ACTGTTAGTCCGGTCGGTGAAGTTTAAAGCTTCACTTCAGTGGTGCAGTAAAAAAAAAAACCCAAAAGGAGCCAAGAACATTTTTTACATCATTTTTTCTCTTTTTTTTTTTTAATGATGTCTAATAAATAGCCACAACACTGATCTTTATCTTTTTTTCCTCCCAACCAAAAATGTATTTCGCTGGTAAGGGAGTCGTTGGCTGAAAAAATTATTCCAAGGGGAACATCACTGAAAAAAGTTTGAGATGCACTGCAATAGGCCATTACCGGTGTTGGGCCAGTGACTGAAACTTAATATTTAGTTAATGTTACTCGTTATTTCTCTCAAAATGTATTCGATAACTTTAAATATTTGCCTCATTGTTAGCCCTTATCAATGTGAGGATGTGCTGTTATTCTACCTCATCATTAATGTGGTATAGGACAACCATCACACTAAATCTGACGTTGTCTCCATGGTTATTATGATTAAAAGTGAGTAGATAACGCAGGAGAAATGTTTTGATATGTCTTTTTATCATAGCCTGGCAAGCCTTCAAATTAAGCAGCATATCAGTTTGTAAACGCCTATTGGTCCAGATATAAGATGACTCTGATCATAAGACAACCCCAAATAAAGCCCAATTAAATAAAAGTAATTCCCATCAACACCTATCATAACACGCCCAATGAAATTACAATCATACCTGTAATACCTGCATGTTCAAGTCTTCCTGGCCTACAACGTTTTCTGGGATGTAACATTTCAGACCTTGGCTGATTGGATTAAATGTCACCTTCCTTGTCAGCTAACTAACCCTGGGCTGCCCAGTTTTGTTTTTTGTTAGTAGTTTCTGTTTTGTTTTGTTTTTGCTCGGATTTGAAGCAGCAACTCCTTGGTGTGAATGAAGTTCTGACAGCCGCTACCCAGAATACAACTCACCACAACACTTTTGTCCTTGATCTTGAAGAGGGGGGAAAATAATGTCCATATCTCCGGGACAGCGAGCTCAAACTGTCTGAACCGTCAAGTTGTTTGCAGCACAGATTGATTGATGCACGTCGTTCATCGCCACACCGTATGGTGATGCCGGGTGACCTTGGATCACATCCTGGAAAGTTCAGGGAGAAGGCGGAATTTGTTGACACAAAATCAACGCCTGGTGGGCTGCCTTACCTGTCAGCAATTATAATTTTGCTATGGAGCCTAAAAAAACTGTTACCTTAATTGATACTGTGAAAGGTTATTAGGTAAATTAAAATGTGTTGGGTTTGTGTTTAAAAAAAAAAAAAAAAACAGCGGCAATTTTCCAGCTATAAGTGGAAAACTGCTACAGCAGATCTATATCTTGACAATTCTCAACACATTCAATCATGTTATTATTATGCACAAATTTTTGTAAATATGGACTCAAGGCAGACTGTTCTATATTTAAAATAATTTAGAATTCATCAGCGTGCCTAAACGAGTAATTGAATGAGGAAAAAAATCAGCTGCACAAACAATAATTCGGAACAAATATAGTTATCTTCATGAATGCATTTGTTAACTCGCACTCATTTTAGTTCTGTTTTTGCGTCACGACGTCAGAGTGTTTTAACTTGTGTCGTTAGCTGAAACTTGAATGTGACTGAAATGCAGAGCTGCATGACTGGATGAAGGAAAGCAGAGGCTAATATTTACTCCGTATGAACAAACATTGTCTTATGAATTGGTGCATTCATTCATTTTACACATGTAACCAGGATTTCAATTACCCCTCTAAACCACTCAGGTGAAGCCGTCCAAACATCTGTAACGCAACCACACAGATGCTGTTTGCCAAATGATGTCTGGAGATGAATGACACTGAACAGTCCGCTGATTAAATTAAGTTAAAATGTCAGCCACCTACCCTCCCCTCACCCTTCACCCTCTCCCAAACACGCACATACTTGCAGCAAGTGAGGGAGCAATATTAGCGCTGTTTAAATGATAAACTATGAGCTGTTATGCCACCCAATCTGGTGTGTGGACTGTAAAATGCCCGTGCATAGGTTATAAGATATATTTCAGGGAGAGGGATAAATTGTATTTGAACAGTGTACTTTCACATGCAGCAATTTGAAACTCCACATCCTCCTGACGTTAGAAACTCGGGATAGTTTAAGGGAGCAGCAGAGCAGAGCAGAGAGGAGAGGAGAGCACCAGAAGAGGAGCTAGTCTCCCAAATGTCACCTGACAGCTGAGGATTAGCTCATAGCAAAGGTTCCTAAACCAGCTACAGTGAGTCACGACAACATGGACACCAACCATCCCTCAATGGCTCCCCGCATTACATGCTCCTCCTGAAAGATGGAGACATGCAAGACATGCATAGAATGCAAGTCCTTTTTTTGGCGGTGGACCTGAACTTGAGTCCCATGTCCAGCAGCTGTTGGCAAAGTTAACCACACAGATACAAGTGAAAACTGTCACATGCATAACCGAATACTGCATAGAAAATGAGAATTTTCTATGATAAAGAAAATCAACTGATCAAATGAGCATTGTGTAAACTTGAGCTTCAAATGTGTATCAAAACTAGCAAAGAGCTAACCTGTCTGTGTTACTGGAGAATAATTCATGCCCTCCTCTTTTTCTTCCCCCCCCCCCTCTAATTATAGCAGGTTGAACAGGTCATGGCAGGTTGCTGGGCTATATATTAAAAGACCTGCTGTTATTGGTTTTTGAAGATGGTTTTGTGAGCTGTTAAACCACTGAAACGGTTTGCTAAAGCGAAGGTGTCAAGCCTATTTCAGCCACTCTGACTGCATTTGATTGCTGGTGGCTTGGGGATGCGGGTCCTTTCACCTCAAAGCCACATTGCCGCAGTCACATTCACCAGTTTCTGTTATGGCAATTCTGCGCCCACTGTTCCATGTCTGACGTATAATAGCTATTGTCAGTTAAATAAAGACATTCAATCAATTATACTGTGCACACTGTTAGTGTTAATGATGATAAGAAGCCTCATTAGGGTGGCAATCGTAACTGACTATTTTTATATCACTTGCCAATCACTTACACCTACCTACACTCACACCTACAGTATGTAGTTTATTTCAGTTTTTTCAACAACACATTCTTGTTTTCAGAGAAAGCAGATGCCTAATTACTCGTTGGAATTTTTTTTTGCTGTTTTCAGCGCTGCACTCTTGACATTAAATTTACAACAACATGCAGTTGAACTGTTAAACCAATTTGATATGGAAAATATAATATCTGTCCAGGTGTTTCAAAGTTTTTTCTCTTGCAAATATTAATCCAGTGAAAGGGTGACATAAAGTAACACATACAATATGATTACACAATTAACCAAACAGATGTGATAAACAACAATTACTACTACTAATACTACTACTACCAATAATAATGACAATGATGATAACAACAGCAATAATATAATGAATATAATTTATTTTGCACTTTACAAGTTTAAGCACAAACAGCTTTCCAGATAAAATCATACAGAATAACCAGTTGCAGAAGAAAATAAATAAATAAATAAATAAAGAACATGATCACACATCAAGCAGCCCACACAGAGGGAGATATCAGTTCCATTTAAATACATGAATTCATACATAGTATATTAACAATGTACAGAATCAGGAACTGATTTCAAATAGTTAAAATGAAATTAAAGTAAAGTGTAAAACGTTCATGAAAGTACATATACAAGTATAAAATCGTCTCAGCTTCTTACGCTTATCTGGGTCCAGGTCGCAGGGGCAGCAGTGTCCTGCCGTCCAATCCGAATTGCCCCAGACCCATATGGTTCCTCCTGCAGGTGGTGGGCCTGCTGGAGGATGGACCCACGTCTCTGCCTCGGGCTGGACCTGACTGGACCCTATGGGCGAAGGCCCGGCCACCAAGTGTCGCTGACTGGCCACTTCCCCAGACCTGGCTCCAAAGTGGGGCCCCGGTAACCTTCCAGACGGGGCACACTGGTCCTCTTATGTTTTTCTTTCATATGCATCTTCATGGCCCATTCTTTGTCTGACTCTTCACCCAAGACCCATTTGCCATGGGAGACCCTACCAGGGCTGCCTTCTCCGACATACTTGCTTCTGGGATCATCGAACTCTCAAGCCCCTCAACCATGATAAGGTGATGATCCACAGATGGGGAAGTATTAAATTGACACTACTATAAACGAGCACAGTAATAGCAATAAAATGAGAACAAGCGCCATAAATAAAGACATAAGAAATAAAGTATTGAGGATAAAAGACGCATTAAGTGTAAGCCATCTTATTAAAGTGTGTTCAAGAGGTGTTTAAAAGCTGCAGTGAAGTCAGCTGATCTCACTGAACTGAGGCTGTTTCATAGGTGAGGGGCCGTACCTAAGAATCAGTGTTGCCAGGCGTATGGTGATTAGAATATTTGTATGATAATTTTACCGTCTGTATGATGTACAATCAATCACTCCAAAAATCGCATCATGTACTATAATTTGACCCCTTCATTAACCTTTGCCTGTGCAGCAGCTCATCCTGCACTCCATACAGGTAGAGGCACTGTTCTGCCAGAGGTGCTTTTATTCAACTGTTCTGTTAGATTATTTAAAGATAAAACTGTATTACAGGCAATAACATAGCACAGTCTTCAATAGCTGCCTGAAGTAGATAGTCCTGAGGCATGTCAGTATGCAAATTGGGTGCATACCATGATGATATCAAATTATATTTGATAATTGATACAATAATTTCAAGCCGCTGGTATGATACTTCAACATTTCCCATCTGGCAGCACTGCTGAGAATGTATATTTTCAGTCCGGTCTTTGGAACAGCTAAAAGATATATATCAGGCTGATCTTAAGCGCCTAGCTGGGCTATACAGTGTAAAAAATTGTCTAATATAATCAGAAGCCAGTCCATGAATTGCCCTGTAAGTAATTAATGCAATTTTGAATTTAATTCCCAAAAATTATGGCCAACCAGTACAATGGTGCTAAAACTGGAGTGGTGTGACAATCTGGCTGCCTTTTCTGGGAAGGTGAAATGAGAGCTGCGGGAAGGCAGACGTGATGATATAAAAGAGTGAACAACTTTGTCTGTGTCAACAAAGTTGAGCACGTGTCTTAACTGATAAACAACTAACATAATATAACACCATGTACAGTGAGAATACAGCTGGTCCAAGAATAGATCCCTGCGACGTTCCACAAGTGACGCCAGCTGTTGATGATTTAAAAAAACTGGATGGAAACACAAATGTCCAATTTTCCAGGTAGGAGGAGAAGTACTCCAGTGCAGCTCTTATGATTCCTGCTCTTTATCTCTGTCTACCAATCAGAACATTGTGTTCTATGGCTGCACTTACACCCAGCAGCGCAAGGACAGAGCAGTGACCAGCGAGTCTGAAGCAAATGTTATGTCATCTGTCACACGAAGAGCTGCTTCCATGCTGCGTTGCTTCATGAAACCATACTGAAATTTTTCAAAGCTATTATTATCCCATAGAGACTCTAGGAGTTGTTTCATGATCACTTTCTCCAACACTGTGGACATAAAGGACAATGCAGAAATTAAGTGACATATAGTTTTGTATGTCACCACCATTGTGCGGGAGTTTGCAGAGATTAATTGTGTAAATTATTGGCCTTGAGCTTCCTTCGCTGTTTTATCGAGTGTTGTAATATATATTTTTTTGAATGACTGGTGTTGTAACCGACTTGCTTTAGTTCTGCTTTAATCTTTTGAGAGTCCTAATTTCTTTGTTCATCTAGGGGTGTCGTTCTTATTCAGGGTGTCAGATGAGTTTGAAGGAGGTGCAACCTTGTCCAGGGTGGATAGACATGCTTTATGAAAGACAGTTGTGAGCTCAGAGGTGTCTGAATATGTCAAATCGCCACAGCACCGTTTACAGAATAGAAATTCTAAAAAACTACTTGTTCTTCAATATGTATTGTTATGGGTCTCTGCTGAATCATCTCACTCCCCACAACATTTAGGCATTCGTTCATTGCATAAGTCTTGCAAAATGACTGAACAAGTTGTCATAATATGACAAGCACATTCTTTACATTTCCATTAGACTTTCCTACTAAATCTGTCCTGAATCTATAAATTGCTCCCAGGTGAATCTTAGATCAACCAATTATCAACTAGATTCCTAAAATAGCTCAAAGGTGCATCTCATCGACCATCAACTGGCAATAAATAATTAGATATAAATCTCCTGGAGCACAACACAATGTTACAATGTCTGACAATGGAAGGAAAACGAATTGGACAGGGTCAACGGCCAGAGGGAAGAAGAAAAGGAAGAGGAGTAATGCTGTATCACGGAGGAGTTGGGAGGCAAAACGGAGGAAGAGGCAGAAGAGGCAGGAGACATATGTGCGTTCCTTACGAGGTAAGAGCCACACTTGTAGACCACGTTCTCCATCATGGGCTTACAATGGCTGAGGCTTGTCAAAGGGTGCAGCCAAATGTGGGAGAACAGCTGTCCTCTCAATTAATCCGACTTTTTGTTGACAGAACCGGTACGTAATCTAACAAGAGGCATTGTACTGTAATACTGTGTACTTTCTGTAATGTTTCATACAGTATTACAGTAGTCCACTTGCATTTTACAATATAAAGTCTGCACACAATGACCTGTCATTCTGATGGCACTGACATGTTCATTGACACATATATTAATTTTTGAGAGATGGACTAAGGATTTTGAGCAAGAGACTGGTAGTCCATGGTGTTTTGCCATTTGTGTGAATTGCTGTGAGAAACGCACTTACTGTGTTGCAAATGTCGAGGATGATTTGAGAAAAGTAACCAAGGTCACTGAGAAAAACGTTAAAAGGGGATTAAAAGATTTTTGCACTGTGCGTTAATAACAGAAAGCTGTACTCTTATTTCTCTCCATTGTCTGAGCCACGGTGTCAAATACATATACATGACACATAAATGACACACATATGATCTGACACCGAGACGTCGCTGATAGAAAGGTTGTTCAATTTCTTAGGAGTCCTTAGGAGTTGGGCCCTAAACATGTTGTATCAGGTCGTACTATTTTGTAGTATCATCAATATGGAAATTGTAATTGGCAACAAGAATGAATTTGTCATAATCGATGGAAAGCAAAATAAAAAAGAGAGCAAAAAAGCGAAAGATAATGTAATCCATTTCAGACATCTCATCTTCTCATCTTCTTCTGCTTATTCCGGATACGGGTCGTGGGCGTGCTGGAGCCGATCCCAGCTGACAAGGGGCGAGCGGCGGGGTCCACCCTGGACGAGTCGCCAGCTCATCGCAGGGCCACATGAAGGACAGACAACCACTCACACTCGCATGCACACCTAGGGGCAATTTAGAGGAGCCAAGATCCCAGGCCAGGAGTTGAACCTGCGACCTTCTTGCTGTGAAGCACCACTGCTAACCACCGCACCACCGTGTCGCCCCCATTTCAGACATTAGGGCCTCAAAAGTGAACAGATCAGTGACAGGTGCAGCCAGGCCTCGTCCCCAGCCACTGACCCTGGGAAAGGAAAACGTTTTAAAGGATGGAGAGCAAAACTCAATCAGCTGGCCAGAATTTAGTTAATAATAATAAAAAAAAATTAACAAAAAAACTTCCAAAGGTGATTAAGTCATTTGCGTTTAAATTCTCACCGAAAAAAAATAGTGACTATACATTAATAATAGCATATTTTACAGCTTGTACTTAAGACATTTGACCACAAATTTTATTTTTAGGATTAACATGGTCGATTCTAAGCTTTCCATGTCTGGGCCTAATTAATGTTTTTATTTGTTAATACTAGCCTAAGGCAGCATATAGGGTTTGGGATTATAATGTTGCAAGGAGGCACATGGTGTTAAAACAGATTGTTGTTTTAACAATACAACACATATAATTGAGTGTTCCTTTGTCCTTTCCTCTCAAGGAGTTTTATCAAGTTCTTCCTGTTCTCTTGTCATTGTGTTGAGCACTTCCCTGCTGCACACACTGCAATGGGCACATCTGTAAACATAAAATAATTTAGTTAGCCAATTAAGTGCCCTTTGGTGTTGGTACTAGAGCAACATGTACTTCTCTACTAGTAGCCATATCCAAGTATTAAGCAAATAAGCAACATACTAGTGATTATGGCGGACTGGAGGGGTCCTCATCACTGGGAGCTGTATCTGGCCTGCTGCTGGGGATGCTGTCCTTGGATCCCTGCGGTCTGGCTGGTTGGGGGGCTTCCCACCTCTGTGGGGGTCTTCCCGTCTGTCGGAGTCACGGGGTCAAGTTGCCGGTGCCCCCTGTGATCATGGCCTGCAGCCCCTTCCAGTGTGGTCAGCCCCAAAGATGGTATTTTCCTGCCATGTCTCCCTACTGTCAGTGGGGAGAATTTATGTGTGTAGAAGGGACATGTTCTATCTGCTTTCTATTTTTCTTTGCAATGTTTTTAACTGTTGTAAAGCACTTTGTGTTGTCTTTTAGTTGTATTAAAAGTGCTATATAAATAAAGTTTGATTTGATTTCAACAGTTGCACTTTCAGAACTTTTGTCACAGGGTGTGGCAGGACCCATGTGCAACACAGACTCTCTGGTAGCAGTATTAACAGTCCTAAGTGCTAAGGCAGGACTTGGACCCAGTTCTCCCATGTGTCAGGTGAGTGAGTCGCCACTGGACCAAGTGGGCAGGCAGGCTCTAAGAAGATAACAAGCAGGGTCGAAAAACGGTAACAGGCAGCGATGCTAACAGATCCTGAGGGAGCCCCAGCAGGATTGCTGGGGACAGGCAGAGGATCGACGAACCAGCAGGACAGGGTAAACTGGAGCGGTGTAACACCTCGCAGCCACAAGGAGATGGAGACCAGAAAACTCACAGGGAAAAATTCGTGGTCAGCAACAGAAGGCTGAAGTGTTTACCGGGGCAGATACAAGAAGAGAAGAGAAGAACAGAGGCAAGCCGAGTCAATCCCGGGAAGTCAGTCCACAGGTGAGTGCCGGAAGGTCAGGCATGAAGCAAGGACAATCTGGCAAGGAGTGAGTGGAGCGAGGCTGCATGTATACACAGGCTTGATTGTAGATGAAGAGCGGGTGAGAGCAGCAGGTGGAGGCGGTCGAGCTGATGAAGGGTGTGTCTGAGCAGCTGAGCAGGGATAGGGGCAGAGCAGACTGTGACACCTTGTATTTGGACGTCGTGTATTTGGAGGCCATTAGGCACAAGTCCATGAGTTGTAGAGCTGGAGCAAGGCTGCACTGCCTATGTGGCGGTATGAGGAAACCACCCACCAGATGAATTTTCATTGTTTGTGAATTGATTAAATTGCTGTAATTCTCAATGATTCAAAGAGTGCTCTCACCAGTCCAATGGCAGGTGTCTCTATCCCAGCAGTGCCATATGTTTTTCCTGGCATACAGCTTGCTTCCTCCGGACATTCCCCAACATGCACTTATAAACAAATGAAAAACTCGTGAAGGTCTCAGGAGAGAAAAGCTGGAGGGCATCTTCAGAAACATGCCCCTGGTTTACTCCTCCACACACACACACACGCACACGCACACACACACACACACACACACACACACACACACACACACACACACACAAACTGCAGGATTGGTTTTAGTGAAGATGCAGAGAGAATACAAACTTAAAATAGCCTTTTGAAGGATGCAGGTGGGCCATGGATGGTCCAGGTATCATTACAAGACGTGCTGGGTCACGGGTGACTGAAACGTTCACTCTTGTGGCAGAGAGGGACAGTGGAAGAAAGGAGAAATAGGCGAGATTGTTGGAGGGTGTGTGTGGTGCAGTAAGAGGCTGCTGTCGGGGGGGCAAAGGTCCTGCTGACCAGGTTGCGAACAGGTACAGTGGAGCGTCGAATTTGAAGTGAGCAGTCAGAGCAAGCAGGCGGGGAATTTGGCGATGGGCTCAGCAGGCAGCACATGGTGACAGCGCGTGCGACCTCAGATGGTCAGACCACAGAAGCTGGCTTACTTTCCCAAATAGAATTTTCAGACCGTATTTTCATTCATTTCCCAGAGTCGAGGTCTGATTTAGCTTAGTTAACTAAAAGTGGTATCACACTCCCTCACTCTATTATCCTTGATTATTGCTTCATTGTTGTTGCACTCGGCACTAAGGCAACTAATGACTAAACAGAGCAAATTCTAGCATACATGTATATAGGAATATCCTGATTGTAGATTGAAACATGTTCTTGATATAAAGAACATGTTGAAAAAGCACGTGACTGTTACACACACAGACAAACTGTACAGAGCAGCTATATGTCAGTGAAGTCATATAAGACAAAATGAACATAGCATCCATCATTGCAACTATTTTAAAACAGTGTGGAGCCAGGCCTTTGCAAAGCTGCAATTACACTTCTGTATAAATTTAACAGTACTGGCTTATTACAGAAATGGAAGGAGGAAATTACCTCCAGTCAAATAGACAAACAGTCATCCACCAAACTGCACTCAGGTTATCATAAATAATGGTCCTCGTGTTTTTGAGGACCATTATTATCCCTGTTACATCAGTATTTTTACTGTTTTAAATAATATTTTCAAATGGATGTCTCACCACAATCATAATCATCACCTACACTACATAGCTTCCTACCTTGAATTAGGAATCTTTGTATTTAAAGTGGGATACTGGCAGGAGTGGGCGCTACAAATTAAGCAGCAGTTAGCAAGTGATTACTTTCTAACCGGAAAGATGCGTGGTCCGAATGATACAAGGTCCTGTCTCCAGGAGTCTCCAGGATATTAACAATGTCCTGTGGGTACGACAGTTTACTGTACTCAACTCAACCACTCTCCTCTCCCATACTTTCATGTCTGGTTGCAATTTGATATACTGTTGAATGAAGGTAATATACCAAAAAAAAAGAAAAAAAAAAAGAAAAACCACAACACAATTAATATAAAAACATATGATTGTGTAATTGACATAAAATCAGTTTAATTCTGTAAGACGCATTAAATCCCATTGAGAAAATCCTGCCGTGCTAACTGATATTTTCAGTGTTTACAATGACGTGCAGCTGATCTTGTGTTGCAGACATGGCTCGCAGTCAGCAAGCTCTAAAGCGCCATGCTTGTCTTCCGTGCCAAGTCGTGCTGGTTAGGAATTTATGTTCAATGTACACATCACAGTCTCAAAAAACATCTTACCGCTGGCGCCTGAAGCAAACACAAACTAAATGAACTGCTTGAGGTCGTAGTTTGAGACTCTGGATGAAACACGCCATGGTTCACATCCTATGACTAATGTGTTCAGACTGTTACTCTGCACCCGTGAGTGACAGCCAGACAAAGTAAGAGAAAAAACAGACAAATCAAGTGGAGTGCACATCAAAGCGGAGGGGGGAAAAAAATGAGATGACAAAAGAGGGGAAACATCCATAAAGTTGTTCTCAAACTCTTTATTGAGGTTATATTAGTGCAATCTATCAGTGATGTACTGGAAAATCCATAACCCTACAGTGGAATTTCACCCTTGTGTGCTGTTCCCCTTTATGAAGTGCAATCTCATAGCAGGACTGCATGCCTCTACGGAGCTCATTTTTCAAGCAGTGTGACGTGGGAAGGCCATGTCAGGAACATAGAGACGTTGACTGGAGGGAGGGGGCGCATTCATTTACCCATCAGAATGTCTTGTGACACAGTTGAATCGCCCCCGCACTGTTAAATAAGAATCTGTACCATGGCAAATTCAATTTGTGATTGATTAAGCGCATCTGCTGCCAGGCAAGGCCTGTTTATCGCACACATTTATAGGGAGAGAAACTTAGCCCAGATTAAGATCTTGTATTTCTTCTTAAATGATGTTTATTAGCGGTCTTTCATATCTTGCAAGGTGCACTGTGCAGGTGTACACATTTGTAGCGCTCGTCTGCCGTGCAGAGAGTTCGTTAAACACTAACCAGCCACAACACTAAAACCACTAATAGGTGTCGTATGAAATGGAATACAACCACTCCGCAATAAGTCCTCATTAGGACTTTCTTGCTCAGGTTTTGTTAAATGTGTTTGACTGTCACTGTAAATTGAAAAAAATAAATAAATAAATGGATTAGGAAAGCATGAGGAACACCTACCAGTATGACCCAGTGGAGCGCAACTCCTGCCAAAATTACAGCCACCAAAATGACCATAATACACCTCTTTTCCAGCACAAAGAAATGCAGTTTATGTCGGTGAAACAAAATCATAGTTCTAATAATGGCGTGTGACCCAAACTCCTGACTGTGTGACCTTGACAGCACTGTTAGGAGTCGCGCTCCTGCTCTTGAAGCAGTCACATGGGACGCTGAACAGTGAAAGCTATTACTGATCTGGCTCTGCAGAAAGTTACCTTCCTCGCCTTCCTCAAAGTCCCGCTGTTTGCCTTCTAAACTGCAGCACCTCATAACAGGGATGTGCCGGCTTTGAAGCCCTGTGCAAGACAAAAAGAGCTTTCTGAAAAAATAATCGCTGTTTATGTGGAGTGTGATGTGCAGAGCTGTCAGGCTTTGCATTTAAGTTGATTTGCAGAATTGTTAGAGGAGAAGGGGAACTCGAGGAGGTGAGGAGTATTGTCAGAAATCAATTCTCCGGGCTGCTCTCTGGGGAGTGCTCCAGTCATCGTCAACAATAGGCAAGATGAATAAACCAAATCTCCTGGAGAGCATGTAATAATCCCCAACATAATGGCATTGCCATATAGGATAATTCAATCTGAGCTTGAAAAAGGCAACTGTTGATCAGTGCTAAATTGAATATTTCCAGCGTGTGCTTTTGTGAAAATCCCCAAACTCTCCCCCAGCTGATATCCCATCTCCTCTGTCAGCCGCCGCGCTGCCCCCGTCCAACCCTCTCAACTCGTCAATCAGCTTTTTCATTTCAGCTCAGAGGAGTTGTTACAAATCCACGAGGTTGAACAGCTGATGGATCACACAGTCTGTTTCATCTCCCCCTGCTTTACATTTTCTCAGGGCTCATTACTGTGCCAGTGTAGGCTCTCGGCTCCTGCTTGGCAGAAGAACTTGTTTGCCTCATATGCATCGTGCAGCACCTCTGTGTCAACAAACTCTGCAGCTAAACACTTCAAACTATGCAAGTTTAATGAGCAACAGAGCACCAATGTACCTGAGGGTATGGCATTTTTTTCCCCTCCAATCCCTTTGTCTCAAATGATGCTCTAATACTGTTGTCTGAGAGTTGCATATCTGCTCAGCTCACTGCTGTAATGTGACATTGTGTCTGTGCATATTTTGTCAAAGACATTATTTTCTTATAATCTGTCAGCATGGTGTGTGCCTTTATTTCAAAGGCACTTAATATAGCCAGGGTATTGGACAGAAATACAACAAAAAGCTCCCTTGTTAATTTCATTACGAGACACAATTTTTGATATGCTGCAAAATGGTGGAAGTTTCAGATTAATGCACCATGGATTTATAGCAAATGTGGAAGTCTGTTAAATTATCATTTAATTGGATTGGACAATGAGATATAATAATTGCAGTTGTAGTTCTTAGCGGGAAAACCATTTATTGCTATATTAAGAACATGCTATCATCTTGCAACGTAGTGATAATATTTAAAGTCTGCAACAGGTTTTGTGCGTTTATTTTTCCTTTCTCCATGACTGCATGAATTGCATAGTTTTTGTTTTTCAGCAGACGAAATTACAATGGTGTTTTATGTTTGGGCATTGCATTAATTTCAAACAGGCAGATTGATGTTGCATTTCTCCTGATTTAGATTTGGAAACACAGCCTCTAGAAGACTCAATTAAATTTTCTTACTGCTCTACGCAATACTGTGCCTTGGAAACAGTGTACTGCGTACGTCCTCGTGCTGTCAGTAAGCCCCGCCCCCAGCCCCTTGACATATCGGTTTTTGCGCTAGACCCCCAGAGGTGTTGGTGCCTGCCTGGAACCAGTTTTGAGGGCCAGGAGCCGGTGCTTAGGCGGTCGAAACGCAAAGAACCGGTTCCAAGTTAGGCTCTGGCTCCGAACTAGCACTGGAACCAGTTTGGTGGAAGGGGCAACATCTGTGACGGCTGCAGGAGTCTGGCTAACTTTCCTAGTTGCCATAATCAACACTCAAAATGACTGTGTCTGTTCAAAATGTTTCAAACAGTTATACCTCCAGCAAGGAGATTGTGTTTTTACTTGCTGCAGGGTGACTCAAAGAGTTATGAATGAATGGGTAGGGCTTTGCATAAGGAACAACTGATTCAACTCCGGGTAAGATCTTGATCAGGATAACGGTGTGGAACTATTTTTTAATGTTCTCCTTGGGCTGTTTGCCACCATTCACCGTTATCAATGAAGTCGATGCTGAAAACGCATCCACACCTGCAGCCTTTTGAAATGTGCCACTGGCTCCTCTGACCCTGTGGTGGTTAAACATCAGAGATAAACTGACTGGACCTTTCCAGCGAGAAGATGTTCATGTCCAATATGTCCACCTTCTGCGGTGCACTGTCCATGCTTAGTGAGTATTAACCATTGAGATGAATTGATTAATTGGTAAACGAACTGATGGATTACTTGATGGAAAATAGTTAACAGTGGCAGCCAAAGATTCTTCATCAATGCAAATGGAGAAGTTGTGGTGCAGAGTTTTTTTGGTCTTTCTGAGTGCTTCTACTTTATATACAGTATGGCTAACTTAGCCCATTGTCATACCAGCTCATTGAATACTGACGGACACACACACACACACACACACACACACACACACACACACACACACACACACACAATGCACAATTTCACGTTTGTATGAGATTTGCATTAACTCTACTTAACATTGGCACCAGTATGATCGGCGTGTGGTGCATGCTTGACCCTGAAAAAAGGATGTATTTTAACATAAACCACAATCTTTTGCTAAGCCTAACAGCTCGTTGTACGCGCCTCCTTCCAACAAGAGCTGTTAATTATGGAAATGAAACTGATTTTTAAAAAAGGGACAAATTGTAATGGTTTTGGAACACACCGTAAATCTAAGCAGTTATAAACACTGTTTACACATACATATTTGAATAAATGGGAGAAGAATGGCTTGTCTTGCTTCCCTGGACGGATGTTGCCGGAAAATGACATGCACAAAATTAACAAAGTACATCTATGTAACTCCAGGGAATATATGAATAATCTTGGTATCCTAATGAAGGAAATGCGTTTGAGATTTATGAAGATGTGTAAGCATCACTTTAGATGTTACTGGGTCAAATGTTTTTGCCCCGGTACACACTTGCTTGCACCATGGTGGCCTTGACCCTGGGGTTTTCAAGTCTGGAACGTGGATAGATATCAAGGAAACATTAAGTAAATACATTCCAGTTCCTGAATACTTACAATTAAAAGCCATAATCCAGGCGAGCGTTAGTCTTACACGCTTGGACCTATTACTACCTCCAATATAGAACTATGCCCCTACCCACAACCCCACCCAGGTTTGGCTGACTGTTTGTGGGATTCTGGCCTACACTGACTCTTGGATGCAAGTCATCTTGAGACAACAGGCTCTGCTCCTGCTGGACTTTTGACAGGCCAAGAGATCGATTGTGTGAACTGGTCCTTGTCTTTGGGGGGTTCCTCTTCTTGCACTCTCAGGATGGTTGTCATGAGGGGCTCTGGCCTCCCCTGTGTGGCCCTTGCCCAGGGTCTCGGCAGGACTCCATGACCTGGGTCTTGGTCACATGGGCCTCAGGGGTCCGCCTTCTCCTGTTCCAGTCTGGGCTAGAGATTGTCATTTCCCAATGACAAAACTTGACTGAGACATATTCACTTATGTATACAAACACACATGCACGCACACACGCACACACGCACACACAAAATTAAGTCTATGTTAGGATGATAATGTTGATATATCTATGCTGTTGCTATTTTTGTTACTGTTGCTGTTCATGAAGAGAGACTGTCTGTACTATTACTTGCAAGTGATCACCGGCACTGTCTGCGCGGGTTGCTAGGGTTTACCGAGTTTACCAAGGCTGAAGCAAGAGAAATGGCGATCTGCTCACAGATCCATCATTTCACCCCTAAACAACAGCGCAATCAGTTGTGGAACTCCTTTGTCTTACCAGACAAACTCAGTGACGGAGAAGGCTGGGATGCGCTGCCTCGTGCGGCAGTCATGGCAGACTTCACTGCGCATCGAGAGAGCGAGGCAATTTATATCAGCATCTGCCCAAGGACTGTTGTTCTTCCCGTTGTCCTCCATACTGCCAGACCCAATAAAACTTTTCATTCTGTTGCCCAGAAGCTCTGATGCACTATCAACATTCGAGATTTGAAGTCGTTGTTTTGAGTCAGTTTGTGAATGAGCACTGAGATGCATTTCTGAAAATTCAATTTGCATTTGAAACCATCCCCAAACTGGGTTTGGATCTGCTCTGCAAAAAAATTGCAGAGATCGTGTTTTTCCTTTTTCTTTCTCCGTCTTGCTGCTAAGACTTCAATCTGGATACAGTCTGGGTACGACAAAAAGGGGATTTGGGCTGGCAGCCTGTGCAAAGCTTTAAATTATGGCACAAAAAAAGGAGTTAGGTTTAGGGGAAAAAAATCACTGTTTGGACTGAATTATGCACTTTTGTCTGGGTTGCACTTGTGCTCCTCACATTGCAGCTTGAGGTCATTACCAGTGGACGGGCTTGCAGCATATTGGAGTTGCATGATCGCATGTTGCATCTGAGGCAAAAGCTTGCTTTGTAAGTGAGCTGCAGCAACTCATTTTTCATATGTGCTGAGAATCTTTTCTTTCATATCACTTGTGTACTGTGTTGCCCCTATTTAAATATACAGCACACCTTTCTTGCCACCTGATTGGCCATAGGTGCATTTGGCTTGAACCAGCACTTCTATGGACAGCAGTATTATGTATTTTGTGAAGTTTGGTTACAGTGAGCTTACAGTGGTGCAATGAGGAAGCATTTCACATTAAGAGACTCTGAGGGGAAGGATCCCACTTCTATCCCCACCATGGAATTCCTGCTGAACTGAGGATCCAAAAGGACTTTTTTGCCTCATGAGCGCCACTGTGACTACTTATAACTGAGAGTGGGTTGGGCATCCCGCTCCTGGACTAAACTGCAGCTTGCATACTCACAGCCACAAAGTGTGCTTTGCATCATGGTTGATTCACCGTACAAACTGTATTCAACAGTCAAAAATTACTCTTTTAGATGTTGAAAATGTAAGTTTTGCTTTTTTAGTTTTTTTTTTTTTATTAGGCCAAAAAGTTTTCGCAAACATGCCAATAAGCACCTTTTAAACTCCAGACCGAAATAACTTTCCTTTTTTGGGTTTCTTGTTAATGCAGGAATTTGAACTTCAGCAGTTATTTTGTAGTGTTAAGAACAGCAGCTTGAGTTTATTTCGGCTCACATGCCAAAGGTCTAACAGAAATGGAGAATTTGCAGGTCAATGGCAGTTTTTCTGTTTTTAAGTTTTTATGCAGACTGCATTTCACTGTTGCTAATATAACAGAGTACTTCAAAGAACCAGGCGTAAGCATCCTTGATTGGATGATTCCAAACACTTTATTGTTTGATTCACAGCTCTCGAGTCAATTAAAAGAAATTCATAATTAATCTGTGTATTTTCTATGCCAATATTTTCTGAGAAATCAAATAAAGGAGAAAGGATTCATGTTTGGCGATGTCATATGATAATTGCTCAGGGGATCCTAATATTGATTTGGTGGAGAAATTCAATTTTATATCTCCCCCAAATGAAAACCTTCTTCAAATTAAATCTCTGTTTTTTTCTGTCTGCGTCTGCCTCTGTACATTCTCATCTCATCTGACGTCCTGTGTGGACTTCATAAAAATCAAGTTGAAATTAAATGGAGACAACGCTGGTTTTCAGAGATGGCACACACATGCGGAGTCTCTTTCGCATCTGCATGATGCAAACACACGCGCACACACACACACTCGCACACCATCATGAGCCCTCAGCAGTGCTGAGGGTGATGAATGACACTCCAGTTGCTGATCAAAGCAGGTGAGTGGAGCCAGGGACCAGAGACATGGTTCCATCTACTGTTACACTGCAGCACAATGCTGCTCCTTGCAAGCCCTCTGGCTCTGGATGGGCTGCTCCAGGTACAGCACAGCCCTGTCATCCGTCACCTCTCCTGTTATTTATCCGTGGCACACTCATGTTGTTCACTCAAGCACAGCGAAATCCTGTGCATTCTCATTACTGGCATTGCCTCCCCTCCGCCGCTGTGTTTAATAAGTAGATTGTGCAAAGAAAAAAAAAAATACATTCATGTTTTCAATACATCTGGGTTGAGGTGGAATTGGAAATGACTCTTTATTGTGTCGCTCCTGCACAAGGCTCTTTGTGCTCCTGAGCTCCTGATTCCCATCCATTGTAATTGCCTTGTGCTGATAGAGGGGTCATGACTATCGGAGCTGGAGGAGCTGCTTACATGCCTTTACCGGAGCTCAGTATTTCAAGCTCTGAGCAGCCGTCCCCTCATCCCCTGTGGTCTGAGAGTGCCTGTCACGTATCCCGGCTCCCTGCAGCACAGCCAGCCGTCGCGGTTGTTACTTACGTCACAGGCCTGAACACCTGCATACGCTGCACACACCCACACAAAGAGCTAGCGCTCATAAAAGTTCTCTAACAAATGTTAAAAAAGGGCCACTGAGAAAATGAAACTGGTGGTTTTTTTTCCCCCCACTCATTCTCCAAATTTCACACAAGAGAAACAGAAGCTCGACAGTGCCATAATATGGTGCGGGAACCACGTGTTGCAACTGTGCCCACAAAGAGATGAAATATAAGCGTGGTATGATTTTGAGCACATTGACGTGGCATAAAAAGCCCATCTGAATAACTCACCACTTGAATGAAACATGAAAAACTTTAAGATCCATGTTATTACCCTCAGGTTCATGTATTGTTTGTTTTGATGTTCTTGCTTTCCTCCCTGCCTGACGGTGATGCTGTTGTCCCTGCTCCGTATCTTGTATGCTATCTTATTCAGAGCGCTTGCTTACAGATGGTGACAGCTGATTGGATGGGAGATTGACGGTGGTGGAGCTAAATCTCTCTCTCTGATGCCAGTTTTGAGCTCTACTCTCTCTGTATACCGATATTAATACTCTTAAAAAGAGCAGTCCAGGTAGCTCCTAAGGGTTAATAACCTTTTTTTTTTTTTATTCATTTATTTTTTTTAATCTGTAGTTTTGTCCTGTTTTGATTCAGGAAGTTAGGCCATCCATTTGCATTTTATTTGCTTCCCTAGGTAGGAAAGTTTGTTGGCAAACCTGATGATTGTTTTGTTTATTATTTTGGCACTGCTCAATCTGAAGAATTTCAATCACTGAGGGATAAATCATCTTTATATTCATATTCATATTTGCTGTGACACTGGTCACCTGTGGGAGTGGGAAGACGCTGCTGTTCCACGTGAGCTGGGCGTAATATCCACAATGCTGAGAGACCCGGTGATGGGATGAGACGTCATCGCCATCATTGCCCTTACTGCTGTCAAGTTCTCCTGGTTAGGATTTGTTCAGTGTTTATCATTCAGGAGGTTTTAACCAGTAGCTAAATTATTTGAATTCTGTATTAAAAGTCAATGATTCCCCAAGGCTGCTTGGCAGAGACTGATGATGAACGGTGCTGCCGCTAACGTTTGCTCAGCTTGCTGCATTAAATTAAGTCCCAGAGACATCTGGTAACCAAAATGCTTTAAGTGGTTGAAGCATATAGTCAAAAATGGCAGGGATCTTAAAGCTCTGGCGGAAAAAATGTGGCATGAAACTGAATGAAAAATCAGTTTATGAAAGCTTGTGGCAGACCACCACAATGGTGATGCATGCGCGAGGGGAATATGATGCCACTGACATGCAACCATGTGAAAGCCGCTGTTAATTTGAATAAAATTATAGACTGTTTGAAATTGAAAATTGGTGTAAACATAAGGTTAATAGCAGTAAACAACTTCATAAAAAAACAGTATTACAAAAGTCTAGATGTCTGTAGAAAAGTTACATATAAATTCCAGCATCTAAAATGTTAGAGTATGGAAGCTAAAATATGATGAACACGAAAAATTCAGATGAATGTGCCATTTGGATGAGAGTTTAAAGACACCTTCATAACCTTTCCCATGTATAATATGTATACATTATATAACAATTGATATAATTGGTAATCTATATATAATATTTTATTTATGCGATATTTATAATATCATTCAAATTATTTAATGATTTTTATTGATTCCTATTTGCAACTTTTTGAAAACATATATTTTAAACTACCTTCCTTACCTATCTTTACACTTATACTTTTGCGTGGAGCATCTATACTGAAAGTAATTTTCCACTCGGATCAATCACGTATTCAGATTCTTTAGTACTTTAGAAGTATCCTCTCAATTGCCAAGGAGCTGCAAACCCATAAGCTACTAATATAATAAAATCTGATAAGTTGTCCTGATCATTTTGTATCAGAGCTACATGCCCACAAATTGAAACAGTAACGACTGATTCTGGGAAAAATCAGATTAATTATTAAAATTATTATCTTTATACTCAGTGCCTGACTACTTTTGACAGTGAAGAATCTTAATGCCGAGACATCCGATTTTGCTGCCTGCACACAATTACAGCTACGTTGTTTTTACTGTTTTACTGAAGAAAAAAACAAAAAAAAACACTTTCCTATCGGGAGCATCATTACTTTCCAATGTATTAGATATAACCTTATCCTGCTCGCTCGGAGAGAGTGGGATGCTGGTGGGCGTAACGTTCCATACTTGCAGGTGAATGGTTCTATCTGCGGATATGCATGCTTCGCCAAATGGTTCCGTCTCGTCAGCAGGGAGCATTAATCACAGGCTATCACGGAGTCACGTAAACAGCTTAACCTGACACGGGCAAACACCGGCATTTCAGAAATGATCTTGTTTTTTGACAAAACAAATTACTTTCAAGCATTATCTGCGCTCCGTCTCATGTCACAGATAGCTCGGAGGAACGCTAACGGAGCGAGCTGACAGTGTTTTTCTTTGCAGCGCATCGCGCTCAGCCAGTGAGTTTAAAGACAGAGAATTGTTACTGTAAAATGGGTTTAAGAAGCAAGAGGGTCACAGTGCATGCAGCGTGCGGTGCCCTGTAAACCCAGTGAGACGCGGACTCATTCATAACACTGCCACCCTGCATTGATGGTTTGTTTGCTTCTAGTCACTTTACATTTATATTGTCTTGACAACATGAGAGTATGAAGTCGACTCCCCGTCGTTAAGAGGAAATTGTTGTTTCCGATAGGAAAGCAATTTGAAACGTGTTCAATATAATTTGAATTATATGTTCTAAAAAGTGTCTTAGTATGTTAAACAGCAGCAGCTTTTTGTAGCTGCCTTCTATTCGTTTTCTTGATATATGCTAAATTATTTGCACTTGGTTATCCCTGCTTGATATTCCAACTATGGATTTCATGAATAATGTCAAAACAAAGATTTGGGAGCGTGGACTTTGTTTGGCATATTGGCCTTTTATCTGAATGATCAAGGGGGCATCTTCAGCATGAAGGTCAGCGCGACTCAACTTTCCTTTACCATGTGACTTGTTTCATGTTTGTTATTAACCCGCCGACTAAATGTCTTATTTTGACGCAGTCCCACATGCTTTGTACTGCTGCTGCTTTTAGTAGTCTCGATGTGTGAAAATAACTCGTAACAAAGGAGTCATCTGCTGCAAATTACATCGTTGTGCTGATTTATTAAATTATTGTCGCGCCAAGAGTTCTAAATTCACCTTTTACTGCAAACTGCTAATAATTGGGCAACTTTGCATGTGAATACAACGCTTTCGCAGGGAAAAATTGCACAGAAGGCACAGAAGCCGAGCTGAACCATTTGTGCGGTGGGGTTAAATTACTCTCCTCACTCATATCGCTCATGTGTCTCTGGGGAGCATGTTTTATTTAAAGGTCCAGTGTGTAGGATTCATTGACATCTTGGAGTTCGCAAATCCTCACCTCACACCTCCCTTGGGAGAAACTATAGTGGCCTACAGGATCATTTGCACATAAACAGTGGTCAATTTTGGTTCAGAATACCAGCACTGGGAAATTGATTAGTAAACTACAATTATTAATCTAAAAAAATGTTC
>CAAKHG010049806.1:5412-17267 GCA_901007715.1 Dactylopterus volitans | reverse complement strand
GACTGCAGAGTACTCTTTTGGTGAGTGGCACTAAAATGTGGGCTCAGAGGACCACAAGGGATTGACTACCCACCACGCCCCTCTACACACACACACGCACACACACACACAAACACACGCACGCACACACACACACGCCCAGTGTTATTTCCACCCAACCTCTGGAGCAGCCCACTCAGCTGGACTACGCTAACTGGAGGGTTTCAGGGTACCTATGGTCATCAGCCTGTCACCAGCAGGGACACATTATATGACAGTGATATGTGGTGTGAAGCATCAACATGTCATCTCTGACTAGCGCGAGGCGTCTTGGAATGGCCGCCATGGGTGCCTGTGTGCCCTCTGAAGGGGAAGACTAGCCGTTAGCTTAGGATGACTTGTTTACACAGCCGACCCAACGATCTACCCTCCTCCCCCCACTGCAAACGTCATAGGAGTGGACTTGCTATTGCTCAGTGTGACACCAAATCAGGGCTCTGGCGTGAAAGCTGGCTTTTCATATAAATACAAAAAAATGTTCTCACTTGACGATGCACTTAAGTGCAGTCCCTTCTATGCGTCTCCCTGAAAATATCATTCCCAAAACCAAATGCTTGCTGCTGTTCTTGCAGCCGTGATCATGTCATCTCAATGGTTGAATTAATGGCTCTTTTTTAGCCTTTTTAATTTATTCAGTGTTTATAACAGGGGTGCCTTCTGTTCCTCAAACAGTGATGAATGTTTTTGGCACCTTTCTTTTTTTTTTTTTCTATTTTTGCTGTTGGCATGACTTAATGCTCATAGATAGTCCACCAGGTTGTAACCATCACGAGACAAGACATGACAGTGATGATCATTATTACTAACGTTTGCTCGGTGTACAGACGTTAATGCAGACGTCACCGGATGTGCGGAAAAAGTTTGGCGTAACTCTCGTGCATTTATGGTTTACAAACAAATAGAATTCTAACATAATCTTTATGTTGGTTCTTTTTTTTGTGGTACTTTTCACCATGTGTGTTAGACCAGCAGGAGGTGGAGATGAATATTCCTCACAGCTGAAATTGCAGGTACCACGACATCACCGCTTGTGCAGTTCAGGCTATAGCAGCCTATGTTTGTTCTTGTTTTGGGCATGTGCAACCTGGCTGCTTTATCGCAAAATACACCGCAAATATAATTTACAATCACCTGAAAAATAATTAGCTTGTCATATTGTTTTCAGCACTTACTGAATTACTGCTCTCCAAATATCTCTCTCCTGTGCCAAGGTGCTGAATACTGCCCATGCTCTTCAAACTAGTTTCGTTTCCTGCAGCACTTCAGTGTTATGTTTTGTATTTGTTTTTTTTGTTTTTTTTAATGGCAACATCTCCAAGCAAACATGTTTGTAGCCTGAGGTGACCACACGATGGGATTGAACGGCCATGATTGCACTTAAGAGGACTGAAGGGTGTATTATTGTAAATCCATACTAAGCTGATTGATTCCAAACATTGCTAAGGTGAACACTAGGGTCAAATTTGATTTTTTTTTTTCATTGATTAAACGCAGGGAAAAAAAAAAATTCAACTGCTCGACCAGGCAGAGCTGATCTGAAAAAATAGTGGACAATTGCTTGATCAGGGCAGGGAAACATTTCTTTTGCTCTGGCGATGCTTTGATTGGTTGCAAATCATATCTATGAATGCATATAAATTAATTATGGTGGAGGAGGGTAGAGTGGCTGACTCCGACTCCTCCACACAATATGATTAAGTGTTCTTGAGCAACCATAATTGCTCCTGATGGTCAGCACCTTAGCTCCCACCTTCAATGTATGAACGAGCAGGTGAATGCGACGTAAAGCACTTTGATAGGGCTCTAAAAAAAAAAAAAATGCAGTACATCTACCACGAGCCATTTTGTTGTATGTGTTTTTTTTTTTTGTTTTGTTTTTTGGAGGGGTCCATTTCGATCTGTTCTAGACCAAAGCATACGTCTTTGATGACAGAGCTGAAACCACAATGACACCAAATGCACAGTTTTACTTTAGGAGAGCCTGACGTGAATGATAATGGCTCTGCCCCTTCTATATTTAAATTCACACATTTGAAGCTTTTGCTGCATGCCCCTCTGCAACGTCTTCTTGACAGACACCTGAAAAAGCTGTATCTGTAAGCGGGCGTCCATGGGAATAAGCTTTGAAGCGATTACATTTGATAGCAATCTTCAGTGGGACCTTGAATGACAGCTATGCATCTGTTTGGAGACAAATGCAAAACAAAATGCTGCCACTCAACGACGGCTTTCTCTTTTCCCCTGTTTATAAGTATCAACACAGAAATTTCACCTCGAAAACACTTGAGTAGAAAGACATCTGAGCATGCCCGGGCTGTCTCTCGGTGCCCGGCAGACAAAAGTGTGACGCAGCGAACTTTGCACTGTCACTGAGACGCGCTTACCATTGACAGGTGGTGACGCATTTGAAATCCATCTAATCAGAAGCAAACTAAAAATCCCTGTTTATATAGCCACAGAAATTGTGAAATGTCAGGCATGACTCCACTGAATGACACATGCACTACTGTACTCGCATTTGTGCCTGAATCAGTCTATATTCATGTCAAGCTTTGTTGTGCCTTGTCTCTTTTTGAACAGGGTGCTGTGCTGTGCGGGGACACAGTTGCTTTGGTGTGCCGTCCCGTCCTCCCCATCCTTCATGAAAAAAGCATCACAGTTGACACATCTTTGATACCGTTCATTTATTTTGTCTCTGGACGACGCATTTCAAAGAGGGCCAAGATGTCGCCGTTGCCAAATGTGTCCCAAATAAATGATATCCCAGCCAGAACGGGAGCTCCTTGGAGAGTGTCCTAGCCAAAGGCAGTAAATCAATGGGCCTCCGCCAGCATCCCGCCAGCGTCCACGCAGGAACACACGCTAGGAGGACCGAAGGCCTCAGTTGACTTGGCAGCTCAAAGGGCCTCTGACCACGAGCCAGCAGGCTCCTCTGGGAAATGAGCAGCACCTCTTTGGGGCCACTAAGTGAGGAAAGACGGAAACCAGGAAGGGAAAAGAATCACAATGAAGCCTGCGAGAGGCAGACAGTGAAAGCAGAGAGGTGGGGCCTGAGGGAGTTTACTGAGACGCATAATACAAACCTGTGCTGGGCGGGATCACACACACTCTGATCATAGCTTTATCGAAAACGAATTGTATCCACACAAAAAAAAAGACCCCTAAACTCGCCCGAGATGACGTGATCAGTAAAAGGCTTAAAAGAATAATCAGCCACAAGAGTGGCTGAGCACAAGTGTTGAACAGAAAAGGTGCAACAGCAGGCTCCTCGAAACATTTCCTTGCGCGCGCCAGATATAATATTGAGTTTTCTGCTTAGTCGCAGAAAACAGAGACCAGATAAACCCATTCTTGTTCATCTTACACCTCATATTCCCCAGCTTCCATTTCTCCCAGCTCTCAACATCAATTAATGTGTGTAGTGCTTTAAAGTAATCTCTATCATTTAAATGAATCTAAAGCCCCTCAGCAGAATGCAGGAAGCCTCATATCAACTCACCAGCTGCTACCTTTAAAGTCCCCGATCATTTTGAGTCGTGCTCGGGTGGCTAGTTGGGATATTGATGTGGTGCTGTTTGCCAGTTTGCCTCTTGCCACTGGCCGCTAGCCAGACTTTATCAAAGACATTAGTGGTAAAAGTCATAATCCAGCGGCAGCTCGGTTATTGTCTGCCCAAGCAACGCGTCGAGGAGGTCATTCGAGGGTTTACGCTCCAAGATGTGTTTGCGTACACATCTACATCCTTGTGAGCCAAGGCATTGCATCATTCACACACACCTGCAAACAGCACTAACCTGCAGCCATGTTAGTCATTTCCTTATGCTAATGTGTTCTCCATCTAAATTATTCAATAGCTTTACCTGCTCGTCCAACAAAAGCAAATGTTTAGAGCTCGCAAATGTTCCACATGATGGTATTTTGCCGCGTTTCTGCTCATTCATCCAGGTTTTGAGCTGTTTTTGGAGATTCCTGCTCGTAACAGGGCTAAATGGGGTGGAAATGTTTGTGGCGCTCTCCAGAAAAAAAAAAAAAAAAAAATCCCAGTTGCTGTGGATAATCTACAGGCCGCATGATGTTTATTGGAGTACATTCAGTGATGAAACAGTTCCAATAAAAAAAGAGGAAGAGATGCTGCTGCTGAGATTGCTGATGACATGAGTGCAAAACGAAATACCACCATCAGTATTTAATAGGCTGGAATCTCTTTTGGAATCTCTGTTGACTACAGAACTCAGAGATGGATGAAACCTGAGCATAATACACCAAAACTATTTGTATCAAAACCAAAGGGTTCCATTTGCCACATACTTATTTATTCTATGCAAAAACTTAAAAAAATAAATAATTAAAAGACAGAAATACATAAATTAATAGTTTTAATGATGGTTGAGAATGAATGGTGTATGTAAAAACTGCTGCACATAGGTGACCAACAACACGTGAACATTTGTAAATGCTTAATATACAAAAATGCAGTTCAATGCAATTAACATGCAAATGTTTCTTTTTTTTTTGTTTACCCACTTTTCTTTTGTAATTTTTGGAAATGTCATTCATCGAAATCAGGCAATTTTTCCACCACATCTCATCATCGAGCCGACAGTTCGGAACTGCAACATTTCCTTTCTTTGATTCTCAACTATTAGTTTTCCAGCCTTAGTGGGACTGGATGGAAAATAAATGAAAAATGCCAGTGTGCAGAAAGTCACAACAGAGAGTAAAATAGTTAAGAGCCCTGGTTACAAAGCGGCCCTAAATGACACCTCACCACATTTTTGTAAAGGAACATTTGCACCACTCTTTGAACCTGGCGGCACCACAGATGACCAAAACAGCCCAAAAGAAAAAGGCCTCAAGTTTTGTAAGTGATTTGCTGCTGCCATAGCATGTCACCACACTGTACTTGACTGACTTGAGTGAGCCTGTAAATCAGCCTGTGCTCTCAATATCTCAAGTGGTTAGCAGTGATAAGAGTTATAGGCTTTGCTGCTCAGGCAGTAAGAAGCTCAGCCATGCTGGGCTGCAGGCCACATGCAGCACACAGGGCTTTTGAAAATACCTGGGAAAATGGCTGACTTCTAAATGAGCAGATACATGGAGGAGATGATCAGATAACCAAAATGGACCGATGAATCTCAGCTTACATAGGTGGTAAACGAATACACTTTAAAAGGAGTATTTTTGGAGACATGAATTAATCCCTTCGACCCTCTTGCGTTTCCCGGCACTTTTAGACCACATCTTGCCCTGCAAAGTGCTTGCGTCTGTGAGTATGTGTGTGTGTGTTTTGTGTATATGTGTGTGTCAGGGGGGTATTTTAAATGCTATAAAACCTGCAGAGGAAAAGGACTGGGGGTTGAATTACTCCAACGAGCACAACAATCAATCTTTGCTGCTTTACTTCCATCCGCCTAATAAGTTCCTTTCGCTTTGTTGAAACACGCTGAGAAAACCACATATTGGGTAACATGGAATCATTTAGGAAGCAATTTAAAGTACTGCGCACATCCTAGGGTGTTGCTGCTTAATTACGCCGTTGCAATAAGGCTTTCCAATATGACTTGTTGCAGTTGCAGGGGAACATTAACATGAACATTATTTTGCTTATTTTAACACATTGTAATTTGATGATTAAAAACGAATTTTATGGCGTCTGGCAAAACTGTGCTCACACATCAGTCCAGTAACAAAAAGCGCCAAAAATACTTGTCGAACAATCTTTTTTAAAGGCTTCAGATTAAGAGCTCTGCATATTGGGAAAGACCAACATCAGCTTATTCTGCATCAGATGTCCAATGTATGTATGTTAAATTTGCATGCAGCTGAGGCCAGCAGCTTGTTAGCTTAGCTTAGCATAAGACCTGGAAACAAATTAGCTGTGTCCAATGGTTAAAAAAGAAAAACAAAAAAAAAACCTCTCTATCAGCACCAGTAAAGCTCACAAATTAAAACATGATGTGGCTTTTTCTGATCCAAACATCCTGTACATCCTGTGTCACACAAACTGTGTTTCTATAATAGTGCACATTTTGAATTATAAGCTGAATGAAAATGTCTGAATCTAAAAAAAGAAAAAAAGTTTGATATTTGAAAAGGTGTTTTTTTTAATTTATTTTTTTTTACACTCCCCTGCAGTGGTTTTTGACTTTTCCAAAAACAGATTTCACATATTTCACTGCTGAGGAAAACATACAGCCAATTTTTTTTCCCCCGCTCTGAGAGAGTTAGAAGAATATGTGCGCCAGTATGTGGTTGTGAAATGGCTGCAGATTGCCAAAGTTTAAAAAAAAACAAAACAAATACAAATCTAGAAGACGATTTTCCGTTTATCTCTTAATAAGTCTTGGTTATTTCTAATCTGCAAACAAGTGTTGTGTTTCCTGTTAACAACTTATTCGTCCTCATCTTAGCCATTTAAAATGTAACCTTTACTGCTGACCTCAGACAGAGCAGCTTCATTTATTAACAGAAATGCATCTGATCCCCGTTCTCCTTTTACAACGTTTTTGAGTATTCAAATTTATGTGTGCGCATGACCCACATTCTTATCAACTCACACTGAGTAATTTACTCTTTTTTTTAATGCAGAACTTTAACGTTTAATAACCCAGTGTTTACCTTTCATCCTGAAACCTACAGGAGAATTTTATTTTATATTTGATCATTCAATTAAAACAACACTTCCCTGCAGTCTGATTTACTGTTAACACTGTATACTGTTAAACTCTTAAACTGACTCTTACAGTGTCACCTTGGGAAATAAATACTAAGTGGTGCTAAAATCTATGTACACTTAGATGAACTAAATTAAGTCCAAATACAAAAAAAGTATTTTAGATGGGGTCTGTGATCTAACATCAGTGTAGTATGTTGCATTTACAGAGTTTACAAGAAAGAATATCGATTGCCATATAGAAATTATAGGAATAGTCACATATATTCTGTGCTGTGAGCAGACTGCGATCGGTATCCTACTTGCATCCTGATTCTGAATTTGAGTGTGTTTTTTTTCTTCTTCTTTTTTTTCTTTTTTTAGGGAACGCTGCTTCTTTCCAAGCCTATATGGTACAAAAAGTTAAACAGACATGACAATCTGCTCCTATAAAACTCTGAAGGAAAAGAAAATATTCCCCAAACTGTGAAACTCTGTAAGTGAACTGCGCTTTGACTGCTTGTTTACAGCAGGACGGGACCACATGCAATTCTGTGTATACTGCAGTTTGGGTCAGGGCACTTTATGCCTGTGACATTTGTCACTTTAGATGAGCTCACAAGATTTCCACCAGCGACCACACCGTCAGCAGAAATGATTTTTGGCAAATAAAACATCTCTGAGGATGGAACCAGACTGTGATCTAGAATGATAAGACAGGTGTGTTGTTACATAACAGCCCTGTCATTGCTGCTATGCAGTTGCCTTTAGAAACGCCGGGAGGCTGCACAGCGAGAAATCAGGAATTCAGGCAGTCACTTCGAAACTGAAACACTGGGTGAGTACGGTTGTGTGTGTGCGCGCGTGTGTGTGTGTGCTTGGTGGCACATTTTGCGCTCATATGTTTACAACTAATTCCCACCAGGTGAAAAAGGCATTCCTCCATATCAAGGTCGTGACTCACCTGCTTACTTGCTGCTGATGAGCATAAACACAGGACACGTCTTGCAACAGCCGGGCCGAGTTTTGACTTTGCCAGCAGTTGTTCCGACGTGTCAGCTGGGTATTGGTACACACCCCCCCCCCACCCTTGCATGAAGCATTTCCGAAAATGAGGTGATTTAACAGCCTCCCACCAGCAGGAAATACTCTCAATCTGCTTAAGTCCTAACACAGAATTTAATTTTAATTAAATGGTTAATGAGCCATGGGATTAATGCCAATGACTTTTTAAAGCAAACATCTATAAATCATTAAAGCCCCATTTGAAAGGGAGAGCGAGCAGGGCTAACAAGTGTACGTGCCTCCAGCTGCCCACTGCAAGCATCTCTCTCTCTCTCTCTCTCTCTCTCTCTCTTTATCTCTCTCTTTCTATCTTGCTCGCTCTCTCTCGTCCTCTAGGGCTACATCAATCTTAGCATCGGTCAAATAAATAGCAGACAGGTAGACTGATATGTGAATCGAATAAGCTCAGCATTAAACAGGTAAGATGAAATATGCATTCAACACAGCTAATGCTACTTATATTAAATTATGAACCGATGGGAGGATAAGAGTGTGCGCGTTGAGACAGCTCGCGGCGATTTATCATTTTGTCAGAGGCGGATGTCAAGTTTTTTAAAGAAATTGTATCATTACTTCCTTAATGTGTTGCTCTTCAACCCATCATTGGACAAAAAAGTCCACTGTAAACCAATGATCTACTTCCTGAGAGACAGAATTTCTGTTTTGTTTTGTTTTTTCTAATAATTCTTGATTATTTTTTCGTGGACATCAACTAGTGCCAAGTGAGATCAGGATGCAACGTTTTTAAGAATAACACATTCCCAGGAAGTTTCAGTGTTCTTTTTTTTTTTTTTTTTTTTTTAAAACCCAAATCTGAATTCAAGCCTTTTTGACCTGTAAACTCCCATTCCCATAATTTCCAAACACACAACCACTTTGATAATTGTTCTACAACAGTGCAGTACTCTGACTGGTTTGCTAATCATTTAAAAGATATGCTGAACCTGGTCTGACGACAGTTGAACGCAATCACTGCTTAAGGTGTTTAAAACGCATGTTTTATGCATCCACTTATGATAAGGAGGTTGTGTTTTTGGCGGCATTGGTTAGTGCATCTGGTAGTTGGTAGAAAAACCTAAAAAAGCACAATAATCACATTGAATAAAAAAAAAAAATACAAAGAATGGAAAGTCAAAGTTTTACCATTGTTAAGATGGAGCAGCTCAGCAGAGTCACACCTCACTGTATGATATGATTCATTTAAAAACATCACATACAAGCAACAAGTCAAGGCCTGTAGTGTGAACTCCCCCTGAGCCAATGTGTGTGTGTCTGGGATATTGAATCTATTCCTCTCTGGCAGCTTTTTAAAAGGAGACGTGTGAAGAAAACTGCATATTACGAATCACCAGTGCTTTGGCTAACTGAATCGTAATACTATTACATTAATTATAATTGTCTTGTAACTTACATGAACCACCACACTTTATTAGGTGCACCTGTTCCACTGCTTGTTGACGTAAACATCTCGTCAGTCAGTCACATGGCAGCGACTCAATCTGTTTACGCAGGCATGCAGACGCGGTTAAGACGGAGCATCAGAATGGAGAAGAAAGGTGATTTAAGTGACTTTGAATGTGTTATGGTTGTTGGTGCCAGATGGGGATTTATTTCAGTAAACGCTGACCTGCTGGGGTTTTCAACCATCCCAAAGGTTGACACAGGAGGGTTTGAAAAAGAAAAAAAAAAAAATATTGCAGCCTCTGGGTAAAAATGCCTTATTGATGCCAGAGGTCAGAGGAGAATGTCCAGAGCGGTTTGAGCTGACGGAAAGACAACAGTTACTCCATTCGCCCCTTGTTTCAACTAAGGTGTGCATTATCTGCAGAATCTGGAAACTGCAGTAGCAGTACTATCATGTATGGGTAGCTAGAGAAGACATTCATCATGTGTGCCTTTTGACCTTTTTTTTTTCGCATGAATTTGGCCAGAGACAGTCCGTTTGGCAGATGAGAGAAAAATCTACAACGGTTGATGCGTGGAGATGTGCAGGCTACTCCCATTTGTTTGCGAAAGGACAGCAATGCGACGGCAACACCGGGCCCAGGCCGGAAACGATGCCCCGCCGCTGTGAACACAACATCAGATCTCTCCAAGCCCCTGCAATGGCCGCTGTTATGAGCCTGTCCTGGACTGTGTTTATTCTTCGACTTTTCAATTCCATTTCCTGTTTTATTCTATATCTGTTCTACATCGTGTCTTTACAGTTTTACTTCACTCCTGGCCAGACTGTGCGGTGATGATCGGGGGCATGCAGGGATGACTCGGGTGCAGGGATTAGACCAGGCTTATTATCAAAAGAAGGCACAAACACATGTAGAGAGTCAGTGTGGCAGAGGCACACACAGGGCCGAGGCAAAAATCCAAATCATAGTCCAAATCTCCAAATAACCGACAAAACCAACCCTCCGTGAAACACCAGGAAAATGGCTAAAAAGCTTTACATCAGTCCAAGAGATGTGTCTGGAGAATAGGTCCACAGAGAATTTGGCAAGGAGAGTAATGATGGAGAAATCTGAAAAAAGGCTTACTTTTACTGATCAGTGATTCCAAACTGGATATTCCCACTAATTAAGACTACGTTGTTTCTCAAATCCTAAGTTTTTCAGAGAGAGCTGTCAACGCCATGACAGCCCAAAACTGATCAAACCTCCTGTCGATGATGTACAAAAAAAAAAAAAAAAAGTGCTCGTTCCCGGGGTCCCGGTGTAATGCACTTTACTAGGTAGTTAAAGTTTAGGCCAGCATAATGCTACTTGTTCTCAGGCACCGACGTACATATCATTGATTCTTGCACCTTATCTGGACACAGAGATGCTCTGGGCAGTTCAACCCCTTCACACAGTTTGATGTAATACATACATACATTAATATGTATGTATGCATGTGCCCTTACTGGCCTGAAGGGTGTAAAAAAAATTGCATATCTTTCAGAGATCAACATATTGATAGAGCTATCTAAATTCCACAACTGTCTTGTGTAATCCAGGGTGTTGCTGAATTCTCGAACATAGTTTACCATGTCTTAAAATCCTGTTGGGCTCTTGGACTGGTGGAGTCTGACTTCAGGGGTTTAAAGAAAATTGCCCCCAACAAAAGCACATGAAACATGCCAACTTTTTTTTTAAAACAATTATCCTTACCACACCAGTTCTGTAGGTATTGAACACCTGTTTCATTTTGAACAAGTCTCACTGAATGCACCAGAATGACTCGCTTTCGTTGAGTCATGGCGGGCAAGCAACTTTTTGAACCCTAAATAGTTCATTTGACAGAATCATTGACTGAGCCCAACTGGCCACCTGTAGAAGATTTATTTGGCTTTCCCCTCCACTTCAATGTCTATTGTATTATGGGGGAAAAAAAAAAAAAAAAAAAAAAAGAATTGGATGTAAAATCCCCAGTGGCCTGTGCTAAATTTACCTTAAACCAAATCACTAAAGCCTACTGATGCTTGACAGTCTGGGCAGGTGTGCACACTCCTCAGCAATATCCCAGGGAGACCCGCTAGCACTGCTCACCCTTTATGCGGTCTTTTTTTTTTTTTTATATATTCTTATTGTTATTAATCTGACTTCTCTTTTCTCCGCAGAACGCCTGATCCCCCGAAAATGACAAAATGCATGCAGAATGGTCGAGTTGTTTGCTGCCTGAAAGCCTCTTGCTCCGAGAAACAAACGGAGGATTACTAGAGCTCTTCATGTTGCGCTTTACTCTGGATACAAAGATACTGAAGCTGATTCGTCCCACGGCCTCGTCTTTTCAGTGTAGATTTTCAAGTGCGTTCAAGGTTGGTATGGAAACTCGTGACGCTGCCGAGAACTTGGACTCACGGCGCAATCACTGCATCGGCTCTCGCAGCCGCGGCGCTGTCTACTGGCGTTAACAGCCCTGCCACTACTGGTTGCACTGTGTTGTCCTGACATGTCTTCTTGCGAGACGACACCAGAACTCATACTTTCCTGTTAAATAAATAAAAAGCCCGAGCATAGGAATAAACACAAATTCTAAATAGGAGCTGACAGCATCCCTGGTTTGGAGATGGAAGCTTCAGTGGAGTTTTTTTTTTTTTTTTTTTTTTTTTTGCTGACAATTGCAG
>CAAKHG010049804.1:21836-32627 GCA_901007715.1 Dactylopterus volitans | reverse complement strand
GAACCACATGGAACACACCATAGGAATGACATAGGAATGACACATGGAACCACATGGAGCACACCACGGGAATGACACATGGAACCACATGGAACACACCACAGGAATGACACATGGAACCACATGGAGCACACCATAGGAATGACACATGGAACCACATGGAACACACCAAAGGAATGACACATGGAACCACATGGAGCACACCATAGGAATGACACATGGAACCACATGGAACACACCAAAGGAATGACACATGGAACACACCATAGGAATGACACATGGAGCACACCATAGGAATGACACATGGAACCACATGGAACACACCAAAGGAATGCACACATGGAACACACCATAGGAATGACACATGGAACACACCATAGGAATGACACATGGAACCACATGGAACACACCAAAGGAATGACACATGGAACACACCACAGGAATGACACATGGAACCACATGGAACACACCGTAGGAATGACACATGGAACCACATGGAGCACACCATAGGAATGACACATGGAACCACATGGAACACACCATAGGGATGACACATGGAACCACATGGAGCACACCATAGGAATGACACATGGAACCACATGGAGCACACCATAGGAATGACACATGGAACCACATGGAACACACCATAGGGATGACACATGGAGGACGCCACAAGAATAACACATGGAACCACATGGAGCACACAATAGCAATGACACATGGAACCACATGGAGCACACCATAGGAATGACACATGGAACCACATGGAACACACCATAGGAATGACACATGGAACACACCATAGGAGTGACACATGGAACCACGTGGAACACACCACAGGAATGACACATGGAACCACATGGAGCACACCACAGGAATGACACATGGAACCACATGGAACACACCATGCGAATGACAATGACTCTGTTGAACGAGACGTTTCTCCTTTTCTAAAATGGTTCAGTGTAGGTCTACTTTTTTAATAGTTAAAAGTAATAAAGCACACAAATATGAGGCAAAAAAGTTTTATTTCAGTACAACAGTACAATAGCCTACTGAATGAATGAATGAATGAATGAATGAATGAATGAATGAATGAATGAATGAATGAATGAATGCCAGCCTCCCTCATGCTCAGACATGTCGGAGCACATGGTCTACCAGAGAGGCCCAAATCTCCATGGACCATTCTACTTCTTCTTTCTCCTTCTTCTCTTTGTCCTCCTCCTTCTTGTCCTTCTCCTCCTCTTCCCTGTCCTTGACCTCCTCCTTCTATCACTCTTATGCCTCCCCTTCTCTGGTTGCCTCTCTCTGAAAGGTTCTCCATTGTTCACCAAACAGAACAGAGGCTGAAGTCAGGCTGCAGTCCTGATTGCAGTCCTGTTTAGGTTGATTTGACTACTTGTGTGTTTTAGGTTGATGCTTTGAGATTTTACTTGAGAAATGTGTGCAACAGCTGAACATGGTGTGTAGTGTGAGTGATGTGCAACTGACATCAGAGTATAAAGAAGGAAAGTCAGAGTCTAACGGACCTTTATTACATTAAAATCATTTTTAAAATTATTTATTTAGTTAGAATAATACAAAACAATGGGCTATTTCACTGTACATCATTAGGACCGCGAGACACTTGATAAAGTGGCATATGTCCAAGTTTAGGGAGGGTGCTGTTTTTGAATCATTTGAAAAAATTTTAATGGCAGCACATAATCACATCTGAGTGATGGATCAAATTGTGAAACGTCAACATTTGCTCGAAAAAAGAGAGATTTTACTTTGGACCAATGTTGGACATGAAAATGACTCCAAATCCATGTTCCTGTTGTTCCGTGTTTGCTGGATCTAAAAGCTGATTGCATAAGAAACCCATGAGTGTGGGACGAGGCCTCGAGTCTGCCACGATGAAGCCGTCACTTTCACTGGCACTGATGTTCCAGTAGCTGAAGCTCTGTGGAAGTCGTTTCATCCAGGTGGTTTATTTTGTCCTCAGATTCTATTTTCATGGCAAAAGTGCATCAATCCTGGATGAAGAACACTGAGCAGCACTCCAATTCAAGTTTTTACTGCCGCACAGAAGCTTCGGGCAGGGTGCCATCTTTCAGCAGGCATTTCAGGCAATAACAGTGTCAAACCTCAATTAATATTCATAAATCGACGATACAGCCACACGAGTCAAGCCTGCGGGCCATCCTCAGCTGATTCACTCCCCCTCCTGGAGACAGTGACTGGGAGAGCAGCTCCCGGCGCCACACAAACTGCTTTCTGGGTAATAATTTCTTTTTGGGGTTTCGAAGCAAAAACACGAAACCCTGGTTCATAACTATTTTATGACCCAGTCAAACAGAAGAAAGTTGGTTCTCAAGCTACAAAATATGCTAGAAACTCCCAAAGAAATTCAGAGGATGCCGACGCTGAGGCAAGATGACGTCAGAGAGGTCAGACTGAGCTGAGCAATTCCTGGAGAAGCTGAGGAGCTTGGTGACCAGCTCACCAGCATCCAGCCCTGCTGTTCAGTCCTTTCTCCTTTACTGATATTATGTCCAGATTTTACATTGAAAAATATTATTATTAAGTTGCACTAGTCATTAGGTTTCACAGGGAGGTGAGCCCCTCCCATCTTTACTTCAGAATGACTCTGCCCCTTTTGGATGCTCTTTTTGTACCCAATCACGTTACTCACATGCTGCCAGGTAACCTCAGTAATGGTGAGATGTTCCAGCAGATGTTTGCTTTCCGCATTTCACCACTTTTGCCACGTTTGCATCCACACTCAACTCCAGCAGGGGGCGCCTAGTGCGTCATTAGCCTTGTTTGCTACCAGGTGAAATCGGTATAACTGTTGTTGCACAGCCTGACTTCAAAATAAAAGCACACCTGTAATTTATCTCGGAAACAACAGGAAGTGCAGTCTGTCACACAAACACACACGCTCCATTTTCGGTCCAGTGAAATCGAAATGCGATCCTTAAGGTACCAGGGAACAATATAAATGACAATAAAAGACTAAAACCATCACAATAAATAAAGGGTGTAAAAACACCTACTTTATATAAAACATTCATTCACCTTTTGCCAATATTGCCCGATTCATAAAGCATCGCAGTGAATATTTACAGAATGTACAGAAACCCTTCTTTAGTCTGTCGGTCCTGAAGCGTCTGAGGGCAGCAGATCAAAGATGGAATGTCGAGGTTGAGATGGATCCCTCAGAGTGTCATCAGCTGTCCTGTTTAGGGATCACAAACAGTCCCGTAAACTGCCCAGAACCAACGATGTCCTCTCTGTCCTCTCTGTCCATACACGCGCGCACACGCAGACTCTCCGGATGGTTTTAAATCAGAGGCAAAAAAAACCCAGCCCCCCCCAAATCAAAATCCTCCATGTGAACAGCAGTCTGCCCATACAGTTAATGGGAAATGTCATTCTGATTGGTTAAAGGCATTTTAACATCTAGTTTAAAAAAGAAGTCAAACAAATAAGATGAAAAGGCTTTAATGTCTCTGCAACTAATGTTTGAGTCATTTTATGAGTTGGGGAAGGCCTCTACACCAAATGGCTGATACCTTTATTATATTTCGCTGCCATAATCCCAAGAGACAGACGGATTCTTCATGGTTCTGTTTCCTGTATTCATCACAAAGTCACCCTGAAACAGTTCACGCAAATCTAGTCCAAGACAGACCTCCTCAGATGGGTCCAACAGCAAAACTGTGAGAACATTTCTGACAACTCAGGGATCGTTGTAATGAGACACCACGTCTGCACAGCTCCCAGAATGCACCAGTGCTGTCACATGCTGCGCTGCTCTCTGACATTTTAAAGCAGTTTGTCATCTTTAATCAGAGATCTTCAGAAATCCAGCTTCTTCTTCTGGTTGAGTGCGTGCGTGCGTGCGTGCGTGCGTGTGCGTGCGTGCGTGCGTGCGTGCGTGCGTGCGTGTGCGTGCGTGCGTGCGTGTGTGTGCGTGCGTGCGTGCGTGTGTGTGCGTGCGTGCGTGTGTGTGTGCGTGCCTGTGTGTGTATGCGTGCGTGCGTGTGTGTGTGTGTGTGGGCGTGCCTGTGCGCGCGTGTATGGACAGAGAGGACAGAGAGGACATCATTGGTTCTGGGCAGTTTACGGGACTATTTGTGATCCCTAAATAACAGAAGTCGAACCATCAGACGACAGTGACGATGGCGGTGGTGGAGGCGGGGTCACTCTCAGGCAACAGGCAACCATGTTTAAAGTTCCACTCTGCAGTTCTACAGTTTTACAATCATCATCACCATTTTTAACCAAAGCGACTCACATGCAAGAACTCAGCAACACCAGCCAGGACCCGGTCTGGGGAGAAGAAGGCAAGGAAGAGTCCGAAAGCCTGATGAGGCCTGAATAAGATGCAAGTGCAGAAGATGGTGAAGGGGGATGATGGAGAGGAGAGGATATTTTTTTTCCTAAATTCAGTTAAAGATGTTCAGAAAAGAGCAGGTTGATTCCTAAAGACTAAGATCAGCAGATCAGACAGGGTTTGGCAACTGGTCCAACCAGCAGGGGGCCACAGAGGAGAAGAATGGAGCTTGTGGCCTTGGGCCTTGTTGTGGAGGATGAGCCGGTCTCCTCTCATTGGCCGAATGCAGAGGGTGGGTAAGAAGCAGATTTGTTGGTTGCGGTGTTGTAGGCGGGTGTCAGCGTTTTAAATTTGACGCAGCAGCAGCTGGAAGCCGGCGGAGCATCTGAACAGCAGGATGACGTGTGCTGTGGGCTGGAGACCAGACCAGACCTGGATCATCGACAGGGGTTCTTGCCTGGAAGTAAACAGTCGCAATACTCGATACAGGATATCACGAGAGTCTGAACCAGGAGTTGTGCTGCATGTTCAGACAGGAAGGGTCTGACCTTCCTTACGCTTACTAGCCCATGAAGCACCACGGTCCATCTGTCCAAACATGGCTCCTCCTAACGTGGCACTGCAGACACACACCTGACTCCGAGTGTGTCCGGCTTCTCACCTCCGAATGCTGCGTGACTGTTAATCTCACTTTGATGAACCATCACAATGACTCATACTTGATCACGTGTCAGTGCTGGAACGAAGGTCCGGTCATGTTTAGGTGAAGGTGGTGGTCAAAGTTTAAGGGGTCACCTAGGCGCCACACACACACCGTGACTGAGGGCTGCTCTGAGCATCTCGTACCCCCTCCGCGGCATGGATGCAACACGGATGCAGCGGGAGGAGACGCCATATTTTTAGTCTTATAAAAACGGAGGCTGATGTTCCGACAGCGGCGATGACTGTATGTTCATAAGTATTTGGACAGAAATGGCGACTGAAGCCTGGTTCGTGTTTCCAGCATCAGCTGAGCAGATGTTTGGCCGAACATGTGACACATATCAAAGTTGCCAGCCCGCTCGTGGTTATCCAGGAGGCCGCTGACCTGACCAAAAACCAGTTCCAGCAGGTAAGACGGTCATGTTTACTGTGTTGCTGGTTTTAATTAGGGTCCGCCTTCATGATGAAGCTCTGGATTGGCAGGTTTCTTTTTTAACTTTTGGGCACAAAGGCTTCCTGTTTCCTTCTGCCTCCAGTTTCAACTTCGTGTTGTGGCAAAAAAGAGCAGGAACATGGTGGCGAGGCAGCGATAAGGGACAAACATTTTACCAGTCAGCCAGTGAACATTTGAACACTGTTGCATTCTGGGAGGGAAAACTGATAACTTATCTGAATATCAAGTTCAGCAGAGCATTATAGGATGTAAGAATCACAGATAAGCAGACGGAGTATGACAGGAAAGACCTCTTTACACATATATCGGCCAATATATCGGTATTGGTTCCAAAAAATCAGTCAATTCTTCTGCGGCCATAAATGTTACCTGCTTCAAAAAGCAATCTTTGTTTTTATGGCGCGGCAGCGTCCCGGCGCGTCCTGGCGCGGCGCACCCTGGCGCGGCAGCGTCCCGGCGCGTCCTGGCGCGTCCTGGCGCACCCTGGCGCGGCAGCGTCCCGGCGCGTCCTGGCGCGGCGCACCCTGGCGCGGCAGCGTCCCGGCGCGTCCTGGCGCGGCGCACCCTGGCGCGGCAGCGTCCCGGCGCGTCCCGGCGCGTCCTGACGCGTCCTGGTGCGGCGCACCCTGGCATTAATGAATGTTAGCTAGCGGGTGGGGTGAGGTGCCGTCAGTTATCGCGGGGGGGCACCGCCGCCGCCGATGGTGCTGCTGTTACTCCGCCGGTCGAGATGCTCTCAGGCGGCGGGAAAAGGAGGGTTAACGAGGTTGAGCAGCTCCTGCTGGCAACATCTGATTGGCTCCTCACCTCTGCTGAAGCAGCTTCATCTCAGTAACGGCGCCGCCAGGCTTCACTCTCACCTTTTTAAACGATTATGGGATGTTATTATAGCGTTTATATCGTAAGCATGGCGCAATGTCAGCCTCACGCTGGTTACGAAAGGAAACCGACTTCAGCAGTGGGTAGTTTAAGTTATATTTCTAATTAAATAAGTCCACATTTACGGGAAAAAAATAGTTGGCCTGTAGTTTCATGTACTTGTAAAATTATTTAAATAATCCTGGGTGATCAATAACATTTTTTATTAATGCCTGAGGGTGTGAAAGTGAGCGAGTTCAGGTCATCTGACCATCATGGAAACTGTGTTTGTGCGTTTGTGGGATATATTTGCCTATGCGGCGCTTCATCAAAGTTTATTTTTTTGCTTGCATATCGTTTCCCGAACTGAAGACACAGCTGGTCTGTGAGATGGATCCTGATGAGTCTCTGTGACGCCGGCGTTTCACAATTCAGGTCTTCTCCTGGATCCTGGACTTGGATCTTCTGGATCTCAGATGGCGAGAATGTGGAGAGACGGAGATGCGGTGTCACCAGACTCAGCTGAACCACACACACACACACACACACACACACACACACACACACACACACACACACACACACACGCACACACGCACACACACTCACACATGCTGAATCCTCCCCAACATGCCCACAGTAAATGCCTTTGTCCCTCCCCCTCCCCCTACCCCCTCCTTTCAGATGTCTGTTGACCGTGTGACCGGCGCCGCTGGCTGCAGCTTGTCCCTATTTGCTGGATCCAGCGAAGCTCCGCCCCCGCCGCGTGACAGACTGGGCCTTTTCCTATTTCCTAGAGGTCGCGACGCGGGTCCCCGGCCTCGTTCCCGTCGTTTGCATCTTTTCCCTCCCAAACTGAAGATCGTGGGGGGAAATGCAAGTTTGCCGTCCTGCCGCGTGGGTGTCGGTTCTTCTGGCTGCAAATTATCGTCAGCACCATCACCTGTTGGCTATGACGCTCATTCACGTGTTGGCTTGCTGGTATTGATGAATTCATTTATAATTTTACGTGTTGGCCAGCCCCCCTGCGCTGCTGTAAACTGCATCGCATGCGTTCAGGAACGCTCACGCTTTTCACTTTCGCACTAAAGGAAAATAAGGAATAAAAATTACAGAATTTCACAGACCAAATATTTGTGTGTATCAATAGCAGTGTGATATATATGTATTCTTGAAATTTCTGTTTGTATTGTATGTTATGTAACCAGAGAAAATGAGACCTCAGTGTCTATGGATCTCCCGTGCAGTGAGGGTTACATACAAAAAAAAAAAAAAATGAAAAAGAAGCAAGCAAATTAAAATCGCCTAAACTTGATTAACTAGAGATTCAAAGTTCAAAAAAAGGTTAATTGAGTTTCAATGCATCAACGGAGAAAAAAAAGAAAAAGATTTAATGTTTCAATTAATTGTGATGTTGTTTTCACTGGTGCCATAAATCAGGTGAAAATCAGACAGATGATCCATTTTACGCACACGCACGCACACACACGCACGCACACACACACACACACACACACACACACGCATCCAGCAGCAGCAGATGCGTTTACATTACCGCTTTGAATAAGAAATCCCCCTCTGTTAAATTTGCTTCCTCATCTCCTTTTTTTTTTTTTTTTTTTTAAGTCTCCTGTTCACCACGAAAAAACAACAACAGTCGCTCTCGCATGCACGTGCATCCATGTAAATCCGCATGCGCTCGACGAGGGCGTCGGGCCTCACGTCAGAGGACGGTCAACTTTTTGAAATCCGTGGCGAGGAAGACCTGAAGCGGGAGAACGTTCTCCAGGGGGAAGACGACCACCAACTCCATCAAACTGAAATCGGTTGAGCATGTCGCCGACCACGGTTTGACGCCGAGGGAGGATGGACTGAGCCAAGTCTGAGTAGATAGACAGTATGGTGGCGCCCGGGACAGTGCGTCCGCCAGTCTGCTCTGGTCCAGAACTGGTTTGAACACCGTCCAGTGAATTTATTTCATGTTTGCACTCTCTCCGTGTTCTTCGCCTCCAGTACTCCAATCACCGAGAAGTAGAGATGCTTCAGCGGTTTTAGGTGAAGCGCAGCCGTGTGTGAGTAGTTCAAGCGGACTTAAGTCTGATGGAACGTGCGTGTTTCATACGGTAACGCTGTTTTCTATAAATCAGTGCCGTGCTTTTGCAAGTGTTGCTTTTTCCAGAGGCTCTGAGGAGTTCTGCTGATTGTGTGTGTGGTTGTGCTAATTGTTTGTAGTGTTTTACGGAAAGAAAAAAAAAAGGGCCCTTTCTTCAAAAATCTTAAGCAATTGAATAAAAACTACTACATTTACTTATGGAATGAATTCTCCGCATGTGGCCAGTCTTTGGGAGGTACAATCGTGAAAATGTGGTTCGGAGAAAAACTGCTGCTGGAATGTGAAATTAGCAGGACCATGAATGCGATGCAAACAGACGTGCCAGAATTTTTTTTTTCTTCCAAAAACACAAGTATTGTGGTTTCAATTTTTCGGACTTATTCTATCAAACAAAACCAAGATTGCCACCTTAAACTTATATCCCAAAAGAGGCAAGTTTCATCATCCATCATCCATGTACCACGAACAGTCATAGCATTCTGCTCACAGCCAGGTGAAGGAAAAAAACAGTGATTATCTGGTTGCCATGGCGACTGTAAGTGGGTGGAGTATGTTATGCACCAATTTTGTGAAAATTTTTCCCAACGTTGATGAGCTGGAAGCAGGAAAAAAAATGGCCAGGGATCCAGAACTGTGATGGTAAGACGACCCCGGGTCAGAACATCTCCAGAACATCGAGCTCTTGAAGGGGGGCTTTCCTGGTCTGCAGTGGCTAGGACCTATTAGAAGTGGTCCAAGGAAGGAAAAGTGGAGAACCGGCAACAAGGTCACGGGGTGGCCAAGGCTCACCGGGGCACGTGGGGAGTTGAAGGCTGGCCCGTGTGGTCCCATCCAACACATGAGCCGCTGGAGCTCAAACCGGTTTGAGGGGGACACACCAACCAGTTTGAGGTGTTGACTCGGCCTCCAGATTCCCAAGATCTCCAATCGCGCCGCGTCCCTTCACCGAGTCGGGCGATGTCGAATCCCTGGTAAAACGTGCCTGTGGGGGGCGGGGGGGGGGGTCGGCCGCTGCCCGCGCTGACGCTTTTCAAAGTCTGGGCTTTGCATATGAAAATGTAGCATCAAGCAGCCCAAGAGTGTCTGAAACCGAGACCACGGAGCGCCGCGGATCCCAACCTCGGACCAGCAATCGGCAGCAGCTGGCGAGTTTCACTGTTGGTTTTCGTCTCCCGGGTGGAACGTCCAGCCTGAAGCTCCTCCGGGGCCTCAAGTTGGAGGCTTCTCGTCGCCTTAACTGTTGCAGGAAACTCAAGCCATGGATGGTCGCATGGCGCTGATTCTCCTCCTCTCAGGTGAGAGTGTAACTCGCGTAAATGCATGACTGAAGTGTGTGTGTGCGCGCGCGCGTGTGTGTGGTCGTTTCTCACGCACGACTCCCCGGCGTCGAAGCCAAACTCGAGTCAGGTCTCCTCAGCGGTTCTGCAGATGTCAAAAACAAGTGGGACTCAAAATGGGAGTTTTTAGATATCAGATATTATGTTAAAAAAAAAAAATCTCTAGATCCCAGGTTTCTTATAACATCGCCTATTTTTTTTAAATTTTTTATATTTAATCATTTTTAAACCTTTCATAATAAGCCTCTCCTGGGTATATTCGTCATTCGTTTGTCAGCCTGACTGGTTCAGCCGGTGAGGTGACGCAACATGTGCAATTATGGTGAATGACTATGAGAGTTCAGTGAGTTATGCTTTAAAAAAAAAAAAAAAGCGATGATGTAATGCCGCTTTAAGGGTGTGTCCCCTACACTTCATTAAAAAAACAGTGATAAGGAGAAACTCAGACATCCGTAACATCTGATCTGTTTTTTTGTTTGTTTTTGGTGTTCTTATATGCAATCAGCCACAACTTTAAGACCACTGACAGGCTTAGGGTGGGTAAAATACAAAAAAGTTTAATTATACCGACCTTAGACTTCATTTTGCCATTGCACGAGACATACGACGCAATTATAGCAGCAAGGGGTGGCGTTGCCCAGAAAATAGAATGAAAATAGATTGAATAAAATGGAATTTGAATAAATACAGAAGATAAAAAGCTACACATTGAATTAAATACCAGTCATTTACAATATGTGCATTATGGAAGGGGTGGGGGGGGTGTTAAGGGGTGTTAACATGTGCGAGGAATAGATTTGGAGGGCAGATGGGGTGGGGTGTGTGTGTGTGTGTGTGTGTGTGTGTGTGTGTGTGTGTGTGTGTGTGTGTGTGTGTGTGTGTGTGTGTGTGTGTGTGTGAGAGAGAGAGAGAGAGAGAGAGAGAGTCTGGTGTGTGTGCGTGCTTGCACCCTGCCCACCCTGTAACTTGAGTCTGGTAACTAGATAACACACACTGCACG